>JAPDLB010000089.1:0-113565 GCA_027569935.1 Clonostachys sp. G952 | reverse complement strand
TCACGTTCGTAGAGCTCGTCGTCGAAATCACGCTCGTAGAGTTCATCGTCGAAGTCTCGCTCATAGAGCTCATCATCGAAGTCGCGCTCATAGAGTTCATCATCGAAATCACGTTCGAACAGCTCGTCATCGAAGTCGCGCTCGTAGAGCTCGTCATCGAAGTCACGTTCGTAGAGCTCGTCGTCGAAATCACGCTCGTAGAGTTCATCGTCGAAGTCTCGCTCATAGAGCTCATCATCGAAGTCGCGCTCATAGAGTTCATCATCGAAATCACGTTCGAACAGCTCGTTATCGAAGTCGCGCTCGTAGAGCTCGTCATCGAAGTCACGTTCGTAGAGCTCATCGTCGAAATCACGCTCGTAGAGTTCATCGTCGAAGTCTCGCTCATAGAGCTCATCATCGAAGTCGCGAGCATACAGGTAGTCCTCGTCGTCGAAGTCACGCTCCTCGAGGTCATCCTCAAGGGCACGGGCAAACACCTCCTCAACGGCTTCGAGAACGTCGCGCTCGTAAAGATCCTCATCACGGGTGTAAAGACCATATTCCTCCTCTTCGAAGGCGCGGCGCTCAAGTTCGCCACGGACAGCCTCGAGAACATCACGCTGGTAGAGCTCTTCCTCGTCTAGGTCACGCTCGTAGAGCTCGTCGTCAAAGTCGCGCTCGTACAGGTAGTCCTCATCGAAGTCTCGCTCATAGAGCTCGTCATCGAAATCGCGTTCATACAGATAGTCCTCATCAAAGTCACGAGTGTAGAGCTCGTCGTCAAAGTCGCGCTCATAGAGATCATATTCGTCGAAATCACGCTCCTCGAGTTCATCGTCGAAGTCACGAGCGTAAAGATCATCCTCGAAATCGCGCTCATAGAGATCGTCTTCGTAGAAGTCGCGCTCTTCAAGCTCATCGTAGAAATCACGCTCCTCAAGCTCGTCGTCGAAGTCGCGCTCATAGAGATCATATTCGTCGAAATCACGCTCCTCGAGTTCATCGTCAAAGTCACGAGCGTAAAGATCATCCTCGAAATCGCGCTCGTAGAGCTCGTCATCAAAGTCGCGCTCATAGAGATCATATTCGTCGAAGTCGCGCTCCTCGAGCTCGTCATCAAAGTCTCGCTCGTAAAGCTCATCGTCGAAGTCACGCTCGTAGAGCTCGTCGTCGAAATCACGCTCGAAGAGGTCATCCTCGTAAGAGCGACGGGCAAGCTCATCCTTGATGGAGTCAATCAGGAACTCGCGCTTGGCAATGTAGGCCTCCTCATCGTCAAAGTCACGCTCGAAGAGGAGGTCATCTTCATCGAGGGATCGGAGGGCGAGTTCTTCCTTGACCTGGTCGAGGAAATCACGCTCAAACAGCTCATCGTCAAAGTCGCGGGCGTAGACCTCCTCGTCGTAGTCACGCTCGTACAGCTCGTCGTCGAAGTCACGCTCAAAGAGAAGCTCCTCATCATCGAAGTCGCGCTCAAAGAGGTCATCCTCGTCGAAGTAACGTTCAAAAAGCTCATCGTCGAATTCACGCTCAAAGAGAAGATCCTCATCATCGAAGTCGCGCTCAAAGAGCTCGTCATCATCGAGGTCACGTTCGTCCAGATCATCTTCTTCGCCGCGCTCGGCAAGTTCCACAGCTTCCTCGGTGCGTTCCTCAATATCCCGCTTGACGTTGGACATCCAGCCGGCGATATCTCGCTTAGTAAAACCAGTGTTCTCCTTTTCGTCCTCACTGCGCTCGTCCACGAACATGGACTCGGAGGTCATTCTCTTGCTCAGCTCCTCCTTGATAGCGTCTCGGAGAACCTCAAGCTCGCGCTTGTCGTATCCGTAGCAGACCTCGCCGGCGGCCTCGCATCCACCACGTGGAGCGAGGTACTCGCGAGGCTCGATAGGAGCATCGCGCTTAGCCAGGTCGCCGCCCTCCTCAACCTCAGATCGAGGAATGCCGGGGCAGGCCTCGAGAGTGCCGGTACATGAGCGGACCGGAAGGAAGGGGACGGGAGTAGGGATTCTCGGAGCTAGGTTGGGGTCCTCCGCGGCGGCCAAAGCCACCAGGGAGGCTCCCAGACCGAAAACTACGGTCTTGAGAGAAGGCATTGTCGGTGAAACAACACCAGTACAGGGCTAAATCAGGGATGGAAACCAGAAACAAAAGAAAACTAGTAGTAAGACAGGAAGAGAGGGTGGGGTCTTCCAATCAACTGCTACTCGAAGGAGTGGTAGAGTCAGTTGGTACTAGAACTCAAAAAGAAAGAAGGGGAAAGAGGGCAGAAGGCCTACGGAGCAAGAAAGACTTCTTCCACTGCCAGGCGGGAATCGCTCTATTATACCCCGTCGAGGTAGTGAGGATGGGGAAGCAGGAAGGCTCTGGCATGGGCCACGATCTTGGGCGTATCAGATGCCATGTCGCAGGTTGACGCAGGCTCCCCCCGGAAGGATTCCCACTTGTGCGACAGCTTTATTATCCCAGCATCTCCAAATAGCTCGGAAGGGGCGGCGGCCTGCCAATCGCGACACTGGCACGCGCTCAAAGACCGTTATTTTGGAGTGGTGTGCGGCGCGGACCCTGACATCACGTAATAAAACTGACCCATGGATGATCCTAGGTTGTTGGATCCTCCAGGCTTGGCAAAGAACCATGCAGGCATGCGGCAGGCTGGCCCATGATTTCTATTCTGGCCGCGCGAGCTTCGTGCTGATCCAAGGATGGCACAGGCTGGAAGCTTCGAGCCTCAACCATCCGAGTATGCCCGGTCTACACTCTGCTCATGGCGACGTGATGCTTCACCGTGGCGATTTGGAGGCTCGCCACCATCAATTGACCGGCCGGGGGCTGCCTGTAATCGGTTCTCTTGTTGTCTTGTGCTTACGATCTGACCCCCTTTAGGCGCCGCAGCTCGCATAACGTGCACCCAAAGTCGTAGCACTTGTCTGACAGACCAACAGCCATCTACCAACACCAACAGCAATGGCAATGGCAATGCCTCTCTCGTTAGTGACACCGTGCTAGCACCAACAGTGGACAAGCCTAGCTCGGCAGTCCCTCGCGTGCATGATCCAAAGTGCTGTGTGAAGCAGAAGATCTCACCAGGTGGCAAATATAGAAACATGGATCGCTACGATGAACCAAGTGGACCGTGGCCGCAAGCTGCTGCACTCGCCTGCACGTTTGGGGATGAAGAAGCCAGCTTGTCCTCGAGCAGATGGTGTTGCTGTGGGCCATGGCTGATCCAGAAGTGTTCCAGCCTCCCACCCAAGTCCAAAAATAGCCCTGCAGACTCCGCCATTACTTCAACCGTCTACCTGAGCCTCGCCAGTGTTATGTGCTAACTAATTTATGCTATAATTTATGCCAAACCGAGATGCCCCAGGCCGTTGGTCAGACGCTAGAGGACAAGCCCAGCGCTATCCATGGATGTCTTCCATCGATCCAAACGATGGAACCGGGCTTTACGGCAGTGGTCACTGCTGACAGGGATAAGCATGTATTTCTCAAGAGTATTTACAGAAGCAGCCCATCTCCACCACCTGGTGTCAAAGTTCCTGTGCAGTCTCACGCAAGATGCTGTTGGTGCCCTACAGAGCAAGCCACCACCAACAGCATGAATTGCAGACACGAGACACGCATATCGAAAAATGCAACTGTTGGCGAGGCTCAATCACCTCACCTGGTCCAGAAGCTCTCCAGGGACATGGGACAGACCGCGTCATGGAGTGCGATAGAAGGAAGCAGGACCTTGCAGGGGATTGTTTGATTAATTTACACGCTGACGAACACCTACCGATTCAATCAGTCCATCAGTCCATCAATCAAATCCTCGTGAATCCACCATTAAAAGCCGGCACATCCAGCCCGTTGGCTTGCTTCCTCCTGTTGGTATCTTGCAGGCATCGCACGAGCCGAGTGCTAAAGACTTGGTGCCAGAATGATCAGCAGAATCAGTGCTTGGGACCTGCAGCACATATTCCCAACTCAGCAGGGTGTAATTTATTATTAGAGATATTATTCAGCGACACAGTAGCCCGCTGCTGCTGCTGGACAACCAACATCGAACACAAGGCCACACAGGAGACCTAAAAATATCAGCAGTTTGTCCAAAACAGAACAACGATGGGCATCTATCGCTTGAAATATTTGAGGCTGATTCCTGTCCCGTGTTCAATTGAACACAACCTTTTCTCCTTGATGCTTCTGCCGGCTGATTCCCCATTTGTAAGGACATTGGATTTGGCCCACCCATCATCCGGTCACTTCTTAGTCAGGACGTGCTACTGGACGTAAGAATGGGTAATGCTGGTACTAATCAATGAGTACGTAAGTCGGACCCGAATGTGCTTTATTTGGCAGCAGCTCGCCTTTCATCGCCGATGGGAAAACTATTCTCCCTGACCCCTTAATCTCACAGCCAGACCTTTCTCCCATCCAGTCTAACGGGTTAAGACACAGCTCTGCTGAAGAGCAATGCTAACTATCTTGGATCTAGAAGACGGGATCTATCTCCTTGTCCTCGATGGAAATTATGCAGACTACTAACACGGAATAGCAGGGGAAACAGAGCCGGCGAAATGAACATATCCAGTGCATAATGGGTACGTCTGCATTCGGAAGTCGCCTGTGCATCAATAATTAATGCAATCAAACTCTCCCCCCACGCTGTAGCTAAGAAAAAATTGCCTTCCGCTTAGGGGAGTTCAATTCCATCAATCTGATCCCTCCGGATTGGCCAGTCAACCGCCTAAGCGACCCTTGGAATCAACCCTGAGTAGACACACGTATGCTCAAATGTAGAGGAGACCGATCGACAAACATGCCTGTGTATAATTTATGCCACCGCAAGGACTAGGCTCTTTGGGGAACCGGTCGCGTGAGTGGCCGAGATTATCCATCCTGGCGCACTATTGATGCTGGAAAGGCTCGATGTTGCGAGCAGCCTGCCAGGAGCCTGATTCATCCGTATTTTTCGTAGTCCTGGGAGAAATAGGTACCCTCGAGGTTCAGAGGTGGCAAAGGCGATGAGTTTCCAATTCCATGCCCGTGTTTCAGAACAAGGTCGATGTAAAACAGAGCCCGTGCCGTCTCGGCGGCGAGTACTTTGTCAGTGGCGAAATAAGCCCACAGCACAGGTGGTCAGAAATGAGACTCGGGCAAAGGAAACGGTCATTTGTATAGGGTATTTGTGACATGCTACTTGTCAGGGAAGAAGTTCACTTCATACGTAGCGAGGTAGAATTGAAGGTGAAATCGACCACATGGTTATGCTAACCCTACCATAATATTGTAGCCTGAATAGAATTAAAGTGAAGTCTCTTGCGTTTGTATACCACTGATCAGATGTTATACACAATCTATATGCATGTCCATAAATAAGGGAAACTTAAGTGTAATGCATGATATTTGCTATTCGTTGCCGGTACAGGGTATGTGCCAATGGCGCATATAAGGAGACAATGGAATCTTCGCGCACAATTTACCTCCTATCTTAGCCTCGGGCACTAGCTAATTAGCACGGCTAATGTAGACACGTATGGCTCTAGTTGTTTCAAACTACGTTGCTGTTCCTAACTCTGGTTGGTAAATAGCGGTTGTAGTTTGCTAGGACAGTATCTTGATCATTCGTTCCTTGATACCTGCCAGTCGCATCGAGCTATCATGCAAAGGAACACGGTCATTGAAATCTTGAGCATTTTGATATCATGGAGAAACTTCACCGGTTCCAATTCAGCGGTGATTGATATGTTCACTCGAATGTTATTACATAGGTAGGTAGATACATAGCCCAAGTTGTCATAGGATCCTCCACCCAAGCAGGACTACATCTAACACTTAATAGATAAGAAAAAGCGTCGCGTATATCCCCCCTCGCAGCCATATTGGGTTGAAATTTGCAACTACTTCAGTTCTTTGACGCGGAGCCTGAAACGACCGTGTTTCGAAAACCCACCAAGGGAAGCGTGGTTCTCAGCAACAGGCTGCTGCATATGACGCTCAGGCTGCTCAACGCCATAGCCAAACTAGCCCACACTGGATCCAACCGAGTGTACGACCCATTGGATCTCACAGGGTAAATCACACCTGCGGCAATGGGCAGCGCTACCAGGTTGTAGATGCCGGCCCAGGCAAAGTTGAACATGACACGCCTGAAGACTGCCCGGCTGAGCTGGACCAGAGTCAGGAGCGAATTGAGATCGGACTTGATGAGCACAAACTCGGCAGCAGAGATGGCGACATCGGACCCTGCGCCAATGGCAATGCCCACGTCAGCAGCAGTCAGTGCTGGCGAGTCGTTGACCCCATCGCCAACCATCGCCACCACAGCCCGGCTCCGCGTCCGACCGGAGAGGCTGGCGAGAAAGCCCCCTTGCATTTTCGGCTGGCTGCCTTGAAGATACTTGATCTTGTCGGCTTTTTGTTCCGGCAAGACCCCCGCGATGATGTGGTCCGGCTCGATGGCGACCATGGCACCCACGGCGAGAGCTGTTTTGGCGTTGTCCCCTGAGATCATCCACACGTCCACGCCCCGAGCGCGCAATGCGTCCACTACGGACTTGGATTCAGGGCGGATGGGATCCGAAGCTGAGAAGATGGCGGCAGGAACCCATCCGCCATCGTTGCTCACATCTCTTGCAGCCATTAACACTACCGACTTGGCTTGTTCTTTCCACCCGTCTAGTGTGCCGATGGTTGCTTGGCTGAAACTAACACCGTGATCCGTCATCAAGGTCTCGTTCCCGACAAGGATCTCAACCTTGGTTGTGCTCTCTTTATCGAAAAAAGTTGCCTTCATCCCCTTCCCAGGCATCTCATCAACCTGCTGCGGTGGGCTTCCCTTTACCCCTTTCTCCTCACAAAAGTCGACGAGTGCTTTCCCCAGAGGGTGACTGCTATTCCTTTCCACCTCACCCACATACGCCAGCAAAGCATCCTCACCCCATCTCTGGGCGCTCTCCTCAAGGACCACATGATCCACGAGCTTCAAGTCGCCACCCTCCGTCAGCGTCCCCGTCTTGTCAAACACAATCACATCAATCCCGCTGGCCTCCTGGAACGCCTCCCCGCCACCCTTGGCCAGGATGCCGTGCCTGGCCGCGAGCCCGCCGCCGACGAACAGCGCCGTCGGCGCAGCCAGCCCGATCCCGCAGGGGCACGCGATGACGAAGACGGCGATGGCGAACTGCAGCGACCAGAAGGGCCACCCGCCCACGAGCGTGTCCTTGTAGTCCTCAGGCAGCCTCCCCGAGACGCCGAGGCCGAGCCAGGTCAGCCAGACGGCGATGGCGACGAGTGTCACGAATGGCACGAAGTAGCCCGTGACGGTGTCGGCGACTCGCTCGATAGGTGCCCGCTTGGATTGTCCCTCCCTCACGACGTGGATAATGTTATCTAGGAGTGACTTGCCGGCCGCGCCGTGGATGCGCATCGTGATCGGGGCGCCCTTGTTGATTGTGCCGGAGTAGATCTCGTCGCCCATTGATTTGTGGACGGGCTTGGACTCCCCCGTGAGGCTCGACTCGGCGAAATCGGCCGTGCTGTCGAGGAGGATACCGTCCCAGGGCGGTGAGCCTCCGTGGACGACTACGACCGAATCACCGGACTCGAGTGTATCCACTGGCACTGTCGACAGCTGGGTATCGCCCTGGTCTTGGCCAGATGGCGTTACTAGGAGAGCCTCCTTGGGTCGTAGGTTGCCCAGCTGGGTGACAGCCTCACCGGTCTTGGCCTTGCTGTACGCCTCTATCATCCGACCGGCGAGGAGGAACATGGTGAGGAAGATGACCGAGTCAAAGTACGGCATCCTCTCCGGCATGTGGTGGTGGCTGTCCTGATTTGTAGCCGTGATAATGAGCTCCGCGACTGAGGCAAAGTAGGCAATTGTAGTGGCGAAGGAGACGAGCATGTCCATGCTGCCGAAGCGGTAGAAGCGTCGTAGTAACGGCACGTGGCTGCCGGGCTTCCACATGGCGTAGATTTCCTTGATCGCGCGTCGATGGAAGATGTCGGCGCTGAAGAAGTAGACTGGTGTTGAGGCGATCAGGAGGGCTAGTTCTCCGCGAGACACGCCGTTTATCCTCTCCATGAGGTACATGCGATTAGGGTCATCCTTGGAGACGAGAGTCATGAAAACAATTCCGATAATCAGGCCTGGGATGGCTGCAGCAACAGCTAGAAGGAGGCGGTAGAGCAGTCGTCTGCGGCTTCTGGCTTGCATTTGCTGGGCTCGCTCTTCAATGGTTGGGGGATGGTAGATGATTGGTTTGAGAGTCTCGTCTGTATTGGCAATAGTAGCAAGGATCGTACGAATGGTCAAGGTTGGCACATTGGGGATGTACGAGACCGTCAAGATTGGGTTCTGTAGTGAAGGCGCTTCGTCAATGTCTACGTGAGATGCATGATTTTCCAGTGCTGTGAGAACTCTTTCGGGGCAGTGCTCGCAGTACATGCCGTTGATGCGAATTTGTACGGTTCGCGCTTGGCCTTGACTGGTGGTAGCATCATTCAAGTTGACAAGGTCACTGAGCTTGGCCGTATACCCAGCATCAATGATGATGGAAACAAGTTCATCTAGATGAGATCGATCTTGAAAGACGATGGTTGCGCTGCTGGTAAGGAGGTTGACGTGGACGGTCTCAACCCACGTGAGTTCCTCAACCGCCTGAGTGATGCTGCCAACACATGAGCTGCAGCTCATGCCGCCGACGGAGAGCTCTGCACGCCAAGTGTTGGAGGAAGTGTCTCGGGACGTGGGCTGTGGCTCTGACATAACCCTTTCAACTTGTTCGACCGTCGCCTCATATCCTGCATCATCAATAAGATCCGCGACGGTCTGCGACTTGTCTGGCCCGCCGTGGAAGCGTACGATGGCTGAACGCGTGAGTAGACCAACGTCAACAGCCTCAACCCACGACTGCGACAGTAGAGACTCCGTGACGTTGCCAACGCACGAACTGCAGGTCATCCCGTCTATTGTCAGTGTGGCCTGGTACAAGTCAGGCGAAGCAGAGCTGGATTCGACGACAACAAAAGGTCCACTGCTTTTCTCTTCTGAAACTTCCTTGTCGTCGTGTGTCGTTGTGGGAGGTGACGAGACGAGCTTTGAACGACACTCGTCGCAGTGGTTCACATGTTGGCTCCGGGCTCTCTCTTGTCTAGCCCGGCCGACAAAGTTCCATGGCTTTGGCACGTTGGTGAATAGCCGGCCAAGAGCAAAGTCATCGTCAGCCGGGGCTGCTTTGAACGAGTATCGAAGCTTCGCCTGGGCTTCAGGGCCTGTTGCGACAGTGTCTACCTCATACCCTGCATCGCCCAAGGCGCGGACCATCTTCTTTATATCGGCGCTGCCATTATGTCGGATGGAGACGGTGTGCGAAATTATGGATGTTTCGACCGAGATGTTGGGAGTGATTTGACGGATGAGTGTTTCGATGAATGAGGCGCAGGTCGAGCAGTGGATGCTGGGGATGAGGAATGTCGTCGTCGTAGCAGGGTTTGCCGCGTCTGCGACAGCTTTTGACGGAATAGGCATTTTGTTTCTTTTAATCAGTGATTTAATGCTTTAGGTTTCCTATGAATAGAGAATGTAGTTGGTGTTTGGTGTGATAGTTTTGTAAGACAGAGATCTTCAGGGCGGCCAAACGAAACCGAAGTTGGGCTTGGCCGCCCATTTTGACCACAAAAGCAGTTTCTCGATACATTTAACGGCGATAATAACGCATGCAGTTCAGGCAGAGTTCTGAGGCGGTCTTCGGAGGGTGGATGGAGCTTGGGGCTAATTGGGCGGCGAGTACGCAATTTGCGAGATTTGTGCGGCCTTGGTGGCCACTTGCCTGCCACCTCCGCACATGTCCCTCAATATCGTCATATACGTGAATCATCTGATAGAGGCATGATTGCCGTCAACAGTTGAATCAGCGTCGTACTCTGTTTGAGCCAAGACATGTTCGTCGGGAAAACGAAATAGGTCAGCCGGCCCGAGTACCGCGTGACCCTTGGACTGAGTTCAGATAGACAGATATGAGTCTTGACAAACCGCTCCCCGTTGGCTTTCTGCCTGACCGATGTGGAGCCCAGTTGCATTCTGTTCCTGTATACCGACCCTTTCATCTTAAGGTTGGTTCAAGCGTCACCCTCCTTACCCGTGGCCCGTTGTTAGTGGCCGCACAAATCTCGCAACTCGACAGGGAATAGCAGCAACGATTGGTGGCCACCATTTAGGGAACCCGTAACGAGTCAAAATTTCTAGACAGTTCCTTTTTGATCATCTCAAGTCATGCCGAATGCTGACTGAGTCTCGGATGCCGAATCTCCGAAGCCAAAAGTCGGCCACACCGACGTCATGACTGTAACCTTCCGGTCGAGATGCATGTTGCTTTAGAATTTGTTTCGTTCCGGGTTCCTAATCAGACATTTATGTTCCATGTCCATTGGCCGTGGAGTTGAGGGGCGACTCCTGACGTGCTAACAGAGCAGAGTAGAAATTTGATAGAGCTTTCTCCAATGTTGCCACGTTGGAACCTTGCTGGAAGGATAGTGTCGCTCTATGGAGTGGCCATCGTGGTAAATGAAGGAGCAGTGGAGAAGTGTTTGAAAGCGAATCACTCTCAGTCTCTTCTTACATTAGCATTTGGCCCAGGTATAGCGCTGCTCTTGTCGCCCATTCCGTTGCATGGGACTGAAAAGTTGTATGAGATCATCGAACCTGAATAGGTTCTCAGGATTGTACAGCAGGGTGTGGAGGGAGCACATCACACCCTCCTATTTTCAACGGTTAGACGCCTTAGCAGAAAGCTTATCTCTGTATTCATAGGAAAATAGTCAGTGTGATTGCATTGAAACCGCGCATTTATCGTGCCGTTCCGATATTGCCCCCCCCCCCCCCCAAGTTATTCTGGGCTCGAGGCCCGATCGCCGGACCTAATGATTTTGCCTTTCTATAAATAGCTGCCAGCCAGACGAGTAGGAACATATCTTCAACTAAGAAATAATCAAATTAGGGTCCAAGGTCCACCCATTTTTGACACGTCCGCATGTTGCCGCAATAGCCAAAGGCCATCCAAAGTAGGGTGTATTTTCATTGAAGTCTACCAACGCAGGGGAGCCTCATCGGCCGTTAGCAGGGATTTGACAGGATGTAGACATCACCAATGATGATGGCGCCACTCAGGTTGTTTTGTGCTGCTAGTTTGGAGTCCATCGGAAGATCTTGGACGATATTGACTGCTTGTGCCACTGATTCATGTCGGTGTCTGAGGACTTGACTGCTAGTTTCTCCAGTGAGGACGCCCGAGTTTGTTTGACACTGGCTATAACAGAAAGATATGCATAACTAGCGTTTGTAGCCACGACGTGAGACTTGGCCAACAACGTGGTAAAGTCAAATGATTCCGCGGGAAGTGCAACAATTCAAAAGTCAAGCCAACAGCGACGAGTTTGCTAGCCGCCACATACGAGTCGCAAAGGCTCTTATCAGATGATGAAGAAAGGACAGATTGTTTACCGCAGGATTGGGCGATGTACACTTGGCTTGAGTTCTACCACACTCCGCGCTGGGTACACACACATCAATCACGGGATTTAAGTTTGAAAACGACAAGATGGGATCTACCGGTTGTAAAAAAGGGAGAGCAAAATCAAATTCTGCCTAGGCTAACTTCGTTCTAGGTTGTCAATCTTGACCAGCAGAATCCTACTAAACCCTGCATGTTGGTTGGAATTAACCCTTCTTGTTGGCCGCATCGGTTCCCTTGGACTGTCCTCCACTACCGCCAGAATTGTTGTTGCTCGCTCTAGAATCAGCCGCGGATTGGGCACGCGAGGCAAAGCCCATGTCACCTCCTGATTTGGCCTGTTGGCATGATACCATAATTGTCAGCGAAGCGCTCGAATGGGCAAGACATGCTGACAAACCTGGGTTGACTGGATTCTGGAGGAGTCCTCCTTGGTCATCTGATTCTGAGGCATGATTTGAGACGAGTTGGTTGCTCGGGTTGTTTTAATTGTAAAGGTTTGTATTGTGTGCTTAGATGGTTATGAAGAGAGATGGACTTGATCTGAAATTGTTGCAGACTCGTGGTTTTATAGACGAGTGATATGGGCTATTTAATTCTGCCTGTCCAGTGTCCAGTAACCGTACAGCGAAAATAATTTCCACTCTTCGTTCATTAGGCCGACTAAGTTTCAGACGGAGGGCCTCCTGCAGCGAGTGGCGTTGTCATGTGAAGGTGCTTCTCACCGGAGAAGACCTATTATCTGTGCGAAGAACTCCCCCATAAAGTAGTCACTGTAGTTAGGCTGATGTATATGATGTTTCAAATTCACGTCTCCTTGCGTTGACTATGCATCGGTGAGTGCTTCCGGGCAGTCTATTCGATACTGAAGTGAGGAGAAGTGTGGCATGTCGGGCCTCCTGCATTAGCGCTGTCGTCATACATTCTGAGCGCTATCCGCAGAATCTATCACAATGATAGAACTCCCTTAATCATACAGTAGGAACTAAAGAGTTAAAGATAACGGGCGCAGTTACTTTATCTCGAAACTGATGACGTTTGTGCCCACTCGAATCGTGTCGTAGGGGAGTGGAGATGAATTCTGAAATAATACTATTTGGCATCCAAATTTGAAGGCAGGAGAGAAGCCCCGTATTTGGAGATTCTTGAACTAACACCCTGGTACGAACCGGATAGTTTCTTTAGCAGCTTCGTATTCTCGCGCCCTGATAGTCCTTTGTTTAGTATGGATATCCAACTGAAACAAGAACCACTTTCATATTATCAAAAGATAGCAGTGCAGGATAAGGATGACAAACAATCGGTCAGAACTTTAATGATCCTAACTCCCTGAAGAGCCATTAGCCAATGCCGAGATGAACAGTCCGGCGGTGTTTCCATCTACCGTCCTAGCTACGCATTCTCGTCCGAGTCCTAACATGGTCCGATCGCCCAATGGCAAGCTAGTTGATTCGTTTGCTTCTTTTTCGGTCTACACTAACTCTACGTCTCCCATTGATTGACCTTGTCGAACAGCGTGTGGAGTTAATAAGAAGTATAATTCGTAAAGAGGATGATAGCTCAGCCTAACCCCTGGGACCAAGTATCTCACTAGCTAGGGTCGCGTGGATCCCTGAAAGAGGTATATGTAGTTCTGTTGCAGGCATATTAGCTGCCCTTGCCAGCTCGATACCTCAAATCTAAGGGTATCAAAAGATGACGACAACCTTATGCCAGGTAGGTGTTGTATTCCCCAAGCTATACAGGTTTCAGATACCAGGTAAATTAGGGAAGGTCGGCTCTTTTTACCTAATTTTGCTACTCGGTCCTTTGGCGGAGTTTGCGATCAGGCCCTATGAGTGCTCGGTGAGGCCTGCTATAACAGTTTCACTTCCTCTCCGTTCCATGTTTGGTAGGATGGCATTTCCGAGCCTACGTTTGGACCCTCAAAAATCTCAATCGAGTGTCTGTCGATATGTCCTCTTCTCCCAAAGTTCCCACTGTCAAACTTCATGATGGAGCCGAAATCCCCGTGGTATGAATCCATCATCACTGGCCAATCATAGATTGTATACAGGAGCTGACTCTCGCAGTCGGGTTTTGGCACCGGTACTGCTTGGTACAAGCCAGACCGTTTCTCTGCTTACAACCTAGACGCCGTCACTATTTCCAAGGACGCCATTGCGGCGGGCTACCGCCATCTCGACACGGCGGAGGCGTACGGCACTGAGCGGGAACTTGGGCAGGCCATCAAAAAGAGCGGTGTCCCGCGTGAAGATCTGTTCGTTGTCACCAAGACTGTCAACTCGCTCAGTGAAGGTAAAATCGAGGATGTCCCAACGGCGTTGGAGAACAGTCTGAAGCGGCTGCAGCTAGACTATCTACATCTGTGAGTAAAAGGGGCTGAACTGACACTATAAAGATGTTACCGACACGATCAAGTTTTCTCGTGCATTCCCTTTGACGAACGACACTTACGTAGAATCTGATGTTGCCAAGGTATGGAAGCTGATGGAGGAGCTTCAGCGCTCCGGTAAAGTGCGCTCTATTGGAATCTCCAACTTCCGGAAGCACCACGTTGAGAATTTGCTCAAGACGGCAGAAATCAAGCCTACGGTCAATCAGATCCAATTCAACCCATACCTACAAGGCGCGCCCGAATACGTCAAGTGGCTTGAGTCGCATGGAATCAGGTCGGTTTCTTACGTGGGACTTGCACCCATTATTTGGCTGAATGGGAAGCATCTTGAACCATTGTTGAAGGAGTTGGCGGAGAAGTACAAAGTGGCAAAGAGTAATCGCCTGGCAACTGTATAAAGGAATAATTGTGCTCAACACGACAAAGAAGAAGGAAAGAGTGGAGGAGTTTTTCGCGGCGCTGAACCTCAAGCTGGAAGGAGAAGATTTTGACAAGATTACAAGCATTGGACAAGCATCTTCGTATCCCTGTAGGTAACTTGTATGATGGTGGTGAACAAAACCCTACTAGGTGACCACTCGTGGATGCCCCTTCGGTACTTAGAATGAGGGGAAATTGTTCTGGTTGACCTGAAAAGCGAAGGAGGAATCGATTGTATGAAGCTCAACCATAGGGATTTAGCACAACGCTGCACAAATTGTGAAGGCTCATGAGAATGGTGAAAGTACTTGTCATTGGTCCAACATCAACTGGTAACTTGAGCCTAACATCATCTGGAAAGACTTGGTTCATTTTGGGAGTTTCATCCTATAGACACGCTGTGGATTCTTCACTTAGAGAACTTCCATGACGCTAGCCCTCGAGATTGATTCGCGTGTAGAGGGATCAGAAGGGAGTGAGTGAATAGTAATTATCAGGCGGAAAGAAAAGGGACATGAAGTATACAAAGCCCTTCTTTAAGTTGTATCAACTGTCAGTATTGTGACTGGGAATGCCAAGCCCCGTGGGTCTTCAAAATCGCCGGTTTCAAGCAACGCGTTCGCGTCAACGGATTCATAGGTGACACCCATGCATCCGAGTCATTCGCACGCATCACTGTACTCGGTGTGTTGGCTTTAACATTACTTGTGACCCCTCAATCCAACCCCTCATTTCAATAGTTTCCTCCAGTGAGTCACTGGCGGTTAACCCTGACCTGGACAGAAATTACCTCTCTACGAAGCGGGGGTTAATTTGCCCTGGGCGTGGATCAGTATTGATCTCAGAGTTGTTATATCCATCTTTGATTAGAAATTAAGACTTCTCTGCTCCCCAGTCTCCCGGTCGGTGAAAAAGACTTGGACCAAATCATGGATTCGAGGTTCTTTACCTGTTCAGTCTCAGACTGCAACAATCCCAGTGTCCGGACAGGCGGGTGCAATATCTGTCAAAGATACCTCTGCGCTGCCCACATCTCGCCACCCTTCCACACATGTGATCAGGTAAGATCAACAAACTCTCTCGCCAAGGGATCGTGGCTTCACAATCATTACTCTTAGCCCTACCTTCACAAGTTTTTAACTTGCAATAACGGGTTATTCCTCTTAGACATTAGACGACAAGGCATATGTGGCGCAAATTGTTGCTGAGATCAACCGTCTGCGCTCACAGATCAATGACATGGCCGTCTGCCGCCTGGTCACTTCCCTCAGTGGCAAGACCTGCACGATCCAGCATTCTGATAAAGTTGGACAAGGTGCCCTTATGGGAGGCTCAAACTACCATGCTCGCGTTCTATTTGGTGATGGATCGTCGCCCTGGCTTCTTAGGGTTCCCCGTGTTGCAAGTTATGAGGTCGGTCTTCCGGAGTCATTAGTAGAGCACCTGGTCCGCAGTGAGTACGCTACTTTGACGTTTCTCGAAAACACAAAGGTCCCAGCACCAAGGGCATATGGTTATGGTATACGCGGAAGAGACAAGGAGGACCATGGTGTTGGCGTTAGCTTCCTGCTCATGGAGCATCTGCCAGGAGAGGCGTGGACCGGGGACGGAACCAGGGAGCAAAAGGCCAAAGTCCTATCTGGTCTTGCCTCTATTCTCAATGAAGTGGCCCAGCACCCCTTCACCAAAGCCGGGGCCTTGGTGCCTCATGCATCCACATTGAGCAGGGTGTCAGCTGTGGCAAGTGACCGATTTCTTGCCCTTACGCCCGATGGCCCTTTTGATGATGCCGAGTCTTATTATGCTTCCTTTGCAGAGCAGTATCTGGCGCTTATTTGCGGTCGCCAGCTCTATACTGAGTACCCCGTCGATGCATACCTTGTGTATCGCTTCCTGAAAGGCAATGTGTCCCAGCTTGCCAGTCGCGACGCCAATGGGAGTGGAGAGTTTTTCTTGAAACATGTGGACGACAAGGGAGACCACATTCTCATTGATGAGAACTTCGATATTACCGGCATCATCGACTGGGAGATGGCACGCACGGTGCCCCGTTCGGAAGCCTTTGGGCCATCCTTGGTCACGGCTGACATGAACGATTTATGTGCTGGCAGGGTATGCCTGACAGAAAACGATCAGATCTTGGCACGAGAGCTTGGGAAATTGTCACCTCAGCTAGCAGATTGTTCGGTGGACGAAAAAGCGCGACGGTTCTTCTGGGGTCTTGCGCTGGAGCCTGACTGGGCAGATGCCAAGCCACTGGCAGTCGCGATCCTCACGGTCTTTGGGGTTGACCAGAGGTGGGAGGAATGGAGGGAACATGCACTCAAGCGATATGGAGGAGACGGGCGTTTGCAAAGACTTCTCCGAGGTTGCAGCTGAATACATGGTTTTCGGGTAGCATGCCTTGGTGTTTCGCTGGGATTTAAGCGCCTTGGGATATATGTTTAAGACCCCAAGCCATGACGAGTGCCGCGATGGTAAGGCAGGCAGATAGCAAGGTCATATAGCTCACGCAAGAAGCGTTAATGTATGAGATTGAACTCGTTGCAATGCCACTTGAACCTTCACTTGCTGTTCTGCCTAGTTCCTAGCAGGCTTTGTATTTTCCCTCAATAAGACTCTCGGACTCCTTTTCGAATCTCAAGAGGCTAATGATTTTTAATTATGAAGTCGAAGAGCTATTATGTCTTATATGTACAAATTCTGGATACATTGACTAGACAACGAAACTTGATCTATGAAGAGAACCGGTCGATAAACTTGACTACTTTTCGTCCACCAGTGCTGAGATCGAATTCATGTATGCTATCGACAAAGGTAAGTCGAAAGGCATCCCCATGCGCATCATCTACTTGAAAGAAGCCCCTGATGCGATTCTCAATCAATTCTCGCCTGTCAAGTCCAGAATTCGTCTCCTGCTGAGGAGCTAGGATACGTATTTCCAGGAGGCGGTTCTTGGAGAGCTCCATCTTGTCCAAGATGACCTGCCACTGTAGGATCTCGAATTTCGCATCGTTCATTAGTGCGTCAAGGTTACGAAATTCAAAGTAGCAACCGTTCCACTCAAAGCTGAAGCGACGATCACGACCCTGCAGGCGGAGGATATACATGTGCTTCCAATCTGATTCTGGGATGATAGCGCGTGCTTTTTCTGGAAGTTCGTGGAGGGAGCCAACATCACCAGTGATATATCTCACGACGGGATTGCGCAGCCGTGTGAAGGAGGTTTGGGCGATGACACCCTGCTCTCCGTTCTTCAATGGCTGCGGCGTTTGATTTGCGTCATCCTCCGATACCGTTGAAGGCAAGATTTCAATCTTGGTAATTCGGTTGTCGACGACAAAGTCTTGGTACGACACAGTATCGGTAAATTGGGCTTCGATCAACGATGGACTGCTGGCCGCGTAGGGGCCGCCCTCAGCGCTGCCCAAGAAAGAGCATATCTTGACCTCGGATCCTAGGACACCTCGGATATGTGCTCTCTGTGACGGCGACAGTCCTTCCGAGGTGTAAATGATCTTGTTGATTTTGACTTGGTCACGTTCCGATGCCGTCAGAGTTGAGATGTAGTGTACCATGGACACAACCTGGCTCGAGTCGCCGCTCAAGACATTGATGTGGTACTGTATCAAGAGTTTCACAACAGCAGCAGGAGACATGTGATGACCTGCTGCTAGGACGGAAGCACCTGCATTCTCCAGAATTTCCAATGTGAGATCGAGTGACCTGGCAGCTGTTAGCTAGAAGTTCCGCGACATGAGCTACCTTTTGTCTTAAGTAAGGTATCACAGGCTGGGGATGAAACACGCACCTATATAATTCACCCGATGAATGGGTGGTCAGAACCCAGTCGTTCTGCTCGATGAGCCCGATGGTCCGGAGAAAACGTCCGAAGGCTGCCCTGTGGTTACGGTTCTCGTGCACATCGGTGGCGAAAAACAACGGCTTGGAATTTGATCCGCCGCCTGTTGTACTCGTGTACACGCTCTGACGGAACGTGTTTAGGGGACTTGGATCAGCTATGAGCCGTCCGATTACAGAGTAGCTGGATGGGTAACACAGTCAGAGAGACTCCTCGAAATGTGGCCAAAGTGGGATGCAGGGAGAGGCCGAGAAGGCAAGGTGCATCTTACAGATCCCGCTTCCATAGTAAAGGCTGGGTAAGCAAATCGGCCACTTCATTTCGCCCCAATAAATGCTGTCTAGTTGCCTTGATGACATCTGCCCCGGGAGGGTATTTTACCTCAGGGTTGTAGAAAGGATGGATCTTAGCGACGGCTAAGACCTCCGCCAGGGAAAAGCTTGGTTGAAAGGCCATACTCCTATGTGTAACCGCACACAGCTACACTTGGGATGACTGCAGCTCAAGATGCTCTGAGAATCACGCCTCTAGTTGGTGTAACCAGCACATGTACGGGAAATTTTGGTGGTGGTGTCCAGTGCCCCTGATCCGAGATTGATGCCCTGGGATCCGGAGGCATCGGCGATTACGAACACTCGGGGCTTTTCGACTGAGACATGCAGTCAATAGCCTTCATTTTCTCTCAGCTCTGCTGCAGGCGAGTGTCGTGCAGCAGCCACTCTGCCTGCGGGGCTGCAATTCTCACTGCACAAAGACCTAATCTCAATTCTCAGTTACGGTGGACGCAGATGCAGCCAGGGTTCTTCTTTTCGGCCCCAGTATCATTTGCTGGCGCGCCAAGACAGGCTGTAGAGGCAACGATCGCCCAGTAGAGGAGAGCTGAGCTCGCTCAGCTGCTCCAGGTGTCTAAGTTGCCGCTGCTCGTTCCCGTTTGGGCCCCATGTCCTCTCCTCTCTCTGAATACGTGATGAGGATTCCGCCTTAGGTGTCCTACCTGTACGCTTTAGGCTCTATGATATGCATATCTTACTGCATACAGGTGGCTGGCTGTTTATTAGCGGGGAAGCTCAGCCAGTATTGGCATCCAATCGACTCCTCGCATGGGCGGTTTACTGGTTCAGCTTGGCGTCAGCACGGCATGGGGAGTCTGGAACTATTGATGATGTCTTTTGTTCAGGTGAAGTCAACACTACTCATTTTTACTTGTCAAATTATGCCTTTCAAGTCACCCAACCCAGACCCTTCCCACAGCAGTAACCATCGAGACATCCTGATACCCTTGTCTGTCTTTTATACCCTGTCAATTTTGTCACCCAACAGCATCATCTGAATCAGCAAGAGCTGGCAAATGGGACAGCGTCCCAGCGGACACGGCGCAGATGACGCTCGGGGTCATTGATGTGGTTCCTCGCATGCAGCCACCGGCGGTTATCGACGAGAATGATGCTCCCCTTGGGTAGCTCCTCAGCAACGAGGTGCAGCGTCGACTGGGCCTGGATCTCAGCACTCCGCAACGCGCCCTTCAGCTCGCCAAGCGCTGCAGACGCCTCGCTGCTCAATGGCGTCAGGATGTCTTCCCTGAACCGCATAACAGCGGGCCTCGTACTCTCCCGGCCACCACCGGGTCCACCACCACCACCGGCATTAGCGCCCAGCAGGACGCTTCCCAGGATGTGCCTCTGGGCTGGGTCCTTGATGAACTCGGGGGGGATGCTGATCCGGTACTCTGGCCTGACTAGCGCGGCCCGCGTGGCTGGCGAGAGGAGGCCGCTCAGCCTGTCGACGTTCATGATGGACAGGGTGCCCCCGCCGTAGCGGTCGTGCTGGAGGACCTGGAGCGCGAAGTATCGTGGCGGAGGGTCCTCGTAGCTGCAGTCGGTGTGCCAGGGGAATTCGTTCATGGTCTCGGAACGGGCCTGGTGGTTGCCTGCCTGGAAG
Source organism: Clonostachys sp. G952 (assembly GCA_027569935.1). Taxonomy (NCBI): domain Eukaryota; kingdom Fungi; phylum Ascomycota; class Sordariomycetes; order Hypocreales; family Bionectriaceae; genus Clonostachys; species Clonostachys sp. G952. Next base: position 93,461 of record JAPDLB010000089.1, on the reverse strand, counting down.
GTCGTCTCGTTCGGCCGGACGTCCCAGAACCAGCCACGCTTGGCGCTGTGGGATATGGGCAGCTGGTGTCCATGATGGTCATGGAGACTGCGGAGGAGATGTTGGAGGTATGTGCTCGATGTGTCTGTGAACTGCAGACTTATCTTGAGGATGCCGTGGTGCTGCAGCTGGTGATGAATCTCATCGACATGGTCAGGTTTCCGGGCGTAAATTAGGTCTGGAGCCGTTATTTGCGGCACAGAGACATTGGTTTCAACGGTAGCAAAGGAACGGGTGTGGCTAGACAAGAGTCTGGAGATGCGTGATAGATTCGGGCCAACGGTTTGTTTCGAGACGTAGGCATGGGCTTTGAGAAGCGTAGACACGCGGTGATTTCGAGCAATTCGATCCATTCTGGAAGTGGATTGAACTGATTGATAAAGAGTAACGGAAGATTATCAGAGACAGCAGTCATAGATGTATGCGTAAATACATACCGATATTGAGCCAGCTACGGGCACTCCAATGGCTTTATTATAGATCGGCAACTCATTTCTCAAAGGGGAATTAAAACAAATCTCATCATAATAGTGAAAAACATGGGACATGCAGTCATTGTCATTTCCGTCAGCTCTTGTTTCTTGTGCCGGCTTTACGCTGTGGGACATCATCGTAAGCCGACGCCACATACGACAAGAAAAAGAAAACAAGTGCGAGACCTCAGACATGCTTTTCCGTGATAGGCCTCCATTGAATGTCTTCGATGCATCCTAGCAAGGCCTACATAGCTTGGCGCCCGAAGCTCAGAAGAGGCCGCTTTTATGCAGCCAGCCATTTCCAATGCTCATCCCCCTGCCTCATTACCCACCTACATATGCATTGGTGATCCAAAGTATTGAGGTGTACGTCTAAATACAGACCCCAGAATCATACATCATTCAGGCACATCATCATCCTCTCTTCGTTTCTCTGGTATATCACTGAAATAATATCAATTGGTTATACTTTGTACAATGGCTGCCACTGCCCAGATGCAACAGATTCGCCTTGGGGCAGGCCCTCTTGGCTACATCCCGATTGAGAAGGGCATCAGCGAGACCAATGCTGTTTGCTACGAGCAGGACCATGATAGCTTGAAGGACACCCTCCTGGGCCTTTGCCCTGAGCATCTCTGGCACAACGGCTCCTACAAGGCTGGCTGCCCACGGCCTATTTTAATTGGCAAGCATCACCAGCAACAAATGGAGCTTCTCCACGAGGCATTAGTCGAGGCCCTCAAGAATATTGTGCCCCGGTGGTTCTCCGATGTTGAGGCGCGGTTCCCCGAGAGGATGCCTCTGGAGAAGGATGAAGAAGAGCTGCTCAAGGTATGTAACTCTGCCTCAATTAATCGTCCACCCAATCTGATCTGCTGAACAATACAGTGGCTCGACCAGCAAGTCTTGCTCGGCGCTCTTCCTCCGTTTGCAGAACGTCTGGGCTCCTGGCGACCAGACTTCCTTGTTGAGGACCACACCTGCAGCCAGACCGGCTCCATTGTGGAAAACTTCCGCGTCACGGAGATCAACGCCCGCTTCTCCTTCAATGGCTTCATGCACGAGGCATACGGCCAGCATGCCGTCAACAAGGCCTTGAGCGATGCCGGTGCGCGGGAGCTAGGGTTAGTTAGTGCGACTGACCCGGAGATGGTGAGACTCCTTGATTGATAAGTTTGGAATGAAGCGGGAGACTAATCAATTGGCATCTAGATCGTGGACGGACTCTTTAGCCTGTTCGATCCCACTCTTCCGCTGCATCTGCTCAAAGGAGAGGAGAATGGCATCGATATCCACATGTTTGTTGATGCTGTCCAGCGCCGGTTTGGCATCAAACCGCGACTCATCACCCCAGCCGAGCTCAGACTTCTGCCCGATCCGCAAGCGAGAAGCGGGCACCGTCTCTGCTGCTTGTACAAGGGCTCCGGGGACGACGTCACCTTGCCAGACCAGGCGACGCTGTTCACCACCAGCGATGGGGAGCTGGTGGAGGAGATCCTTCAGGTCGGGCTCGAGCTGCACCAGCGCGAGTTTGCCGCCATGCAGCCTGAGGTGCTGCGAGAGATCAGCCTGCGGTGCTTTAATGACATGCGCACCATCCTTCTTGTCCACGACAAGCGTATGCTGGGGATCGTGAGACAGGAGATCCCTCGCCTGGTGGCTCGCCACGTGCTCACCGCCCAGCAGGGAGACGCCCTGGCTCGAGGCATCACCAACACGCTACTCCCGGGCTCGAACGAGCTGGAGGAGCTCATTCAGGCTTGCAAGGAAGCCCCAGAACTCAGGCACGAGTACATACTCAAGCCGATCCGCGGTGGTAAGGGTGCGGGAATTGTCTTTGGCGATGATCTTGACAACGAGCAGTGGATCGCTTCCTTGGAGAGGCTACGATCCCCCAAGATTGTGCCAGGTATTTCGTGTGTCATCCAGCGGAAGATTGTCCCTCGCGTGTACGATGTCATACTCAAGGCCTCAGGGGACATGGTCAGCTACCCCCTGGTTGGGACTTGGCACGCCTCCAATGGCCAGCTTCTTGGGTTGGGCACCTGGCGATCAAGCGGGAACAGGATCGTAGCCGTCAGCTGCGGAGGAGCCTGGATCTGCTCGGTAATCCGACAGGACTAGATGGGAACTGGCTGGTAGCTCCGTAGATAGCTTGCTGATCACTGCATGCATCTGGTCCACCATTTACACTAGTAACGCATAGTACAGAGTATACATATTGTACGCAATAAAGTGCCGAGCTCTGAGGGCCAAACATTGCACCATCCGCGTATGCAAGTCGTAGATCATAGCACCCCCTTTATGGATGAGCATCGGCAGAAGAGGGTCCATCACCGGATCGGCGCTGAAATCAATAAAAGCAGTGGAACATGCAGGCGCAGGATCAGCCATGTATGCTCTTGCTTTGTTTTGGGGGCAGCCTGAACCATACATGAGGCCTGCAGCTCGCCCAGCACCAAACCCACCGCCGGATGCCGGGGGTTGGCTGCACCCTGGCACGACATTGGGCTGATATATTGGCCAAGAGGAGACTACTGCAAGCCTCATTTAGGTGGTGGCATCACTTGCCGAATCGAAGGGTGAGACAGCACATCGCGCACTGCGGTGACCGCACCAGTACAAGGGGAGTACCATGCAACGGGGGACTGAGACTGAGGACGGCTGAGGCAAATACTCGGCCTTTTTTGTCTCACTGCCTTGTTTTCTTTTTTGGTCTCAACGTTTCCCAGCTGAAGCTTGTGCGTACCATCTTGTGTCTCGGATTGCAGGCCCTGTGTTGTCCGTGGAAGAGAGTGGCTGCGATCGAGGCCCTCCTGTCCCGGAATCCCTCCCGGTCTTTATCAGCAATCCCACTTCATGTCACTCTCCTCTTGAATGAGGCTTGAGGCGAGGGCTTCCATTTTCTAGTCCTAATTGTAAGCATTCACCAGACCATGGATCATCTTGGTTTGACCATTGCGGCCTTTGCCGTCTCGGTGCTGTCAGCCCTTCCCGCCGTCACTGCGCTCATCGTCCAGTTGCGGGAGGGAAAGCCTCGCAACCGATTCTACAAAGATGCTGATGGGACTGCTACCCCGGAGTCATTGGCTCGCTTCTCGAATCGGGGGGTCAAGGCCGCCATCGTCTTCTTCTCCCTCTGTGGTGTTGGCTCTTCGACTGCCATCTTGGTGCGCTCTTCCTTAAACGAACGGAGCAATCAATGGCTTCTTGAATATGGCTTCGTCATTGGTGCTTGGGTACGTTGTTTGCATTGTTATTTTCCACTCTTGTGATTGGTGCTAATACGATGTCATCTCCAGGCTTTCATCCTTTTACATGGCGTTTGTATCACCGCCCATCATTCCTCCGTCAAATCCCATTTTCTGGGGATATGGCTATGGGTGTCAGCTTTGTCATTGATGGCCGCCTCAATCGCAAGACTGATGCAGCTATCACCCAAAATCCACGGCCATGTAAATCCGCTGGCAATGCTAGACGCGATCAACATTGTCGCCTCATGCGTCGTGTGTTTTCTCGGTGTCATGCTTCCAAGGAGACCCGACGTGCTGCACGACGGCTGCAAAGTCGACAGACAGTCTACTGTGTCCTCTATCAGCAAATACAGCTGGTCCTGGGTCGAACCACTCCTGCGCCTTGCCATTGTCAAGGGTGATCTTGACTATGCAGACGTACCAGGACCCGATCATAGCCTGAGAGCATCGGAGCTTCAGAATGATTGGATTCGCTTTGGATTCGAATCCACTTCTCTCTTTGACTCAATTTTATGGGCACACAAGGGGAAATTTGCCCTGCTATGGACGGTGTCAAGTCTCAAGGGCGCGGTGAGCATTCTCCCGTATTGGTCTATGCTTAGCATCATCACCCTTCTGGAGAGCGACGAGAGCAGAAGCTCGTATGTTATCAAGTTGCTACTTCTGGTAGGCATTATGACTTTCACCAATCTTGTCGATGCTGTAAGTCTCTCTATTCCATACCGTGAGACATTGTACTCGTATTCAGCTCGCTTACTTTCTCTGGCAGTGGCTGGACGGCTGGGCATGGTGGTACTCAGTTGCCGACCTCTCCTTGCCTGTTAGGTCCCAGATGGCCAGTCTGGTTTTTGACAAGTCATTGCGTCGCAAAGATGTCAAGACAGCTACAAAAGAGGCAGATGACTGCAGTGAGCATGAGGGCAAGCCTCAAGCCGAGGAAACTGACGCGACGGACAAAGAAACGGTTCTCAAATCTCGTCAGGCCATTGTGAACCTTGTGGGCGTTGACTTAGATCGCATATCACAGTTTCTGCAGTTTCACTTCCTCGTCATCAACGGTGTGGTCAAGCTAGCATTGTTCTCCGTGTTTCTTCTCCGTCTCATCGGCTGGCTACCGTTCGTAGCTGGCATGTTGGCCTGGCTGCTGACGGTACCCGCCAATGCCTGGTTCTCCAAGAAGGTCCTCAAGGAGTCTGATTCGCTCATGAAGCTTCGCGACAGGAAGCTTTCCAAAGTCAGCGAGGCGCTCTTGGGGATCCGTCAGATCAAGTTCTCGGCGCTGGAAGCCGAGTGGGAGCAGAGGATATCTGCTGCCAGGCGAGCGGAACTGAAGGCGCTGTGGAGGTATTTCCTCGCCGACAGCGGCGTGTTTGGTTGCTGGGCTATCAGTCCCATCTTACTGGCGGCAACCTGCCTCACAGTTTATGTCTTCATCAACGGCCGATTGACCCCTTCGGTGGCTTTCGTCAGCATTGGGGTGTTCAACAGCCTCGAGACGACCCTCGTCGCCCTCCCCGAGCTGATCACTTTGGGTATCGAGTCCTTTGTCTCTGCAAAACGGCTTGGGGCATATCTAAATGGGCCTGAAAGACGGGATATCTTGACCAACAGCCACTCTGTAGGCTTTGAACGGGCTATGATTTCATGGCCAACCGAACAACGCACGGCTTCAGAAAATCGCTTCACTCTTTCCGGACTCAACCTCTCTTTCCCCACGGGCGAACTCTCCATAATTTCCGGCAAGACAGGCTCTGGGAAAAGCCTGCTCATCTCTGCCTTGATCGGAGAGGCAGACCTTCTCGAAGGTTTCATTAACGTGCCGAATAGACCAAGCGCGGCCTGTGAGGATGATGAGTATCACCAACATGACAGCTGGGTGATTCCTGGGTCTGTAGCGTACATTGGCCAGAACCCATGGCTTGAAAATGGTTCCCTCCGCGATAATGTGCTCTTTGGTCTCCCTTTCCTCAAGAGCAGATATGACGCTGTGATTACGGCATGTGCTTTGCGTGATGACCTGGCCATTCTTCAGGATGGCGACAACACCGAGCTTGGTGCCAATGGAGTGAACCTCAGTGGTGGGCAAAAGTGGCGTGTAACTCTCGCCCGTGCTATCTACTCAAGGGCAGACACCCTCATCATGGATGATGTCTTTTCTGCCGTCGATACCCATGTTGGTCGTTGGATCCTCGATAAATGCCTGACTGGGCCCCTCTGCCAAGGTCGAACTCGCATACTCGTCACTCACGCCTCTGGACTGGTTCTCTCTGAAGCTAGCTATGTAGTTGAACTTTCAGACGGTCGAGTAAAGTATGCAGGCCCCCCTGATGTGCCACTTATCTCCAGTGCCTCGTCATCGGACAGTGAGGATAGCTATAGCCCTAGTGCTACTGTTGTAGGTGAAGGTTCTATTCTTGGTAATTTGGAGGATGAACCGGCAACACCAACTTCGGTCCCCCCAGGAGACTCGAAGAAATTCTTCCAAGAGGAAGTTCGCGAGAAGGGAACGGTGAAGTCGCGTATTTACCTTACATACCTCAAGAGCAGTGGCGGGATGATTATGTGGCTTTTATGGGCCGGCGTGTTTTTTTCACACGAGATTAGTATTGTTGGTGAGTCTATTATATCCTTCTATCGACAATATCCGTAGACTCATGCTAACATGTCAATAGCTCGTGGATGGTGGCTCCGTATTTGGACGGCTGCTACTTCAAGCCAGACGATCCATCAAAATGGCAACATTCTCGGCGCCCTCCACTTCATGCAACAGCAAACAAGCCCTCCAAACCCAAGGCAGCTTGTTGTTGATGATAATGTGTCCTTTTATCTCTCCATTTATGTATCGATATCAGTTGCCGCTTCAGCTCTCGCTCTCCTTCGGTTTTTCCTAGGGTATGCCATCGCGATCAAGGGCAGCAGGGCCATCTTCGACAGAATGCTTTTCAGGGTCTTGCGAGCTCCTCTACGGTGGCTCGACACCGTTCCAATAGGAAGAGTCATCAACCGTTTCACGGCCGATATGCATACCATAGACGAGCGCATCATGATGAGCTGGGGCTTGTTCTATATGAGCGCCCTCCGACTGACGGGTGTCTGCGTGGCTACTCTCTTTGCCTCGAGAAGCCTCATCCTTCCAGCCTTAGTTCTAGTAGGGATCGGTGCCCTAACAGGAACAAGATACCTGGCTGCCAGTCGGCCTCTTAAACGGCTTGAGAGTAATGCCAAATCGCCCGTGTTCGAACTCTTCAACACCACCCTCACAGGAATTTCAACCATCCGGGCTTTCCAACGCAGCCAGAGCTATCTAACCCAGATGCAGAACAACCTCAACAAATGGGTCATGACCTCGTTCTACCTCGCCCTTGCCAACAGATGGATGAGTTTCCGCATGGCCCTTATCGCCGCCGTGTTCTGTATTGCTGTCGGGTTGGTGATTGTCTTCAACCCCTCCATTGACGCAGCACTGGCAGGCTTCGCGCTGTCTTTCATTCTGGACTTTTCCGAAAGCATCCGGTTCGCGATTCGATACTATGGCGACATGGAACTAGACATGAACGCCATGGAACGAGCTGCGGAGTACATGGAGCTGGACACGGAAGATCTCAGCGGCGACGAACCTCCAGCCGCGTGGCCACGGTCCGGTAACATGGAGTTTTCCGGCTTAGAAGTGGCCTACGCGGCTGACCTACCCAGTGTATTGAGCAACTTGACGTTCTCTGTTGCCCATAATGAACGTGTAGGCGTCGTTGGGAGAACGGGAGCTGGCAAATCATCCCTGACCTTGGCCCTATTCCGGTTCTTGGATACGCGAGCGGGGAGCATTACCGTGGACGGCTTGGATATCTCCAAGATTGCAGTTCAAACGTTAAGATCTCGACTTTCCATCATCCCTCAGGTAAGCATTTGCATTCGCACTCATTGTTTTGATCCCATGCTAACTCTTGTGACTTAGGATCCCGTGCTGTTTTCAGGAACTGTTCGATCTAATCTGGATCCATTTGGCCACCACACAGATGAGGCGCTATTTGATGCTCTCATCAAAGTACAGCTCGTAGATGGCGATCTGATTGAATACGGAGCCACGACTGCACCCGCCTCCAAAAACGTAAACATCTTCCACGACCTGTCGAGCCCCATCTCTGAATCTGGCGGGAACCTCTCCCAGGGCCAGAGACAGCTCCTCTGCATCGCTCGGGCCATCGTCAACCGCCCCAAAATCATCGTGCTCGACGAGGCCACTTCGGCTGTGGATGCCGCCACCGACGCTCTCATCCAACAGAGCATCCGTCAGGGATTCGGCGATAGCACGCTTCTCGTTATCGCTCACCGTCTGGGCACGGTCGCGGACTTTGACAAGATTCTGGTCCTTGACAAGGGGCGTATGGCTGAGTTTGGTACTCCGCGTGAGTTGTGGGAGAAGGAGGGTATCTTCCGTGGGATGTGCGAGAATACAAGTGTGGGAGAAAAGGAGAAGCTCAAAGCAAGTATTTTCTCTTAAATGAAATGGCTTATGTAAATGTTTTAATGTAAACTGATTAATTGTTCGGGGTTTTAATATATTATAATGGTTGCTCTCTTCACCTCACATAATGGCCATGGTAACACCGGCGATGCTAATTCGGAAGAAGATCTCGACAGCCGCGACATCGAATGTGATAAGCGTGGTCGTAGTTCGTCTTCTCCAGCATGCTCAGAAACTCTCTGTCGCAGTTTGGGCAATTCGTCAGTGTCTCCATGGTCTGCTTACACCTATCGATGTTGTCCAGAACCTGCGCCTGCCTGGCACAGTCGTCATGGCTCTTCCGAAGCCCAGAGCTCAGCAGGCTCATGTTCCTCCCGCAGCAGCGCAAAACACGCAGCGTGAATTCGCTGCCCCAGTCCAGCTCGGCGACTTCCGGTAGCTCCGTGAGCTCATTCATGTGTCTGACGGCGAATAGGGCGAGCAAGTTGTATACTTCCTCGTCGCCCGTCATTCCATGGATGGTTTGGACCAGAGTGGGAAACATCTCGAGGTGCCAGTGGCTCCGGAGCAGGTGTTGCAGTTTAGCTCTGGAGAGCTCCTTCAGCTTGGTGACTTGGTAGTAATCAGCAGCGGCGTTGACGCGGACATGGTGAAGATATGACTCTATCTCGATCTTCGGTACGGACGATTTCTTCTTCGACTTTTTTACTTCGCTCTTCGCTGGGTCAGTATGGTTCTCCGTACGTCGATGCTCCTTCTTCACCGTTGTAGGTCTATGGGGTCTGTAGTTTTCCTTGTACCAAAAGTCCACGACACATTGCATGATCAAAGGGTCAAACTGGTCGGCAGTCACTATGTTTGTCTTGGATTCCTGTGCGGCAGATTATCGTTAGACGAACCCTCTGCCTAAGGAAACCATCTTGCTGGCGAGCCTCAGAAGATTCTCACCTTGAAGTCCCCCTTCAGCGCTGCATTGATCATCGGCGACTGGACACAGACGACATTTTTGTGCAAGTGAAATTCTTGTCCCTGGCAAACCAATGTGAAGTCGCTGTACTCGCTCGACTGGAGCAGTTGGGACAGCACCGGCGACGAACCTTGGCGCATTTCCATAACGGGAACCGAGTCGGAAAGTTCCGACCAAAAGCTCATGTTTCATGAAGTTCTGTCATTTCCCGTCTCCCTCGTGAATCCAAGGAAGTGGCGCTCACTTGTCTTAAAAGTGAAAGATGCTACGGAATGTCGTGTGTTCTTCCTTGGCTCTGCGCGCGTCTGCTGGAATGCGCCCAAACTCAAGTCCACAGACTGTCATCATGCCGGCTGGGCCTAACCTGTTTCAAGGAAGGGAGGAAAATTTTAGTCCCTATCATTGAGCGTGAAACAGAAATGGATGAGGAGAATTAGACTAGAATTCCGGTCGCAGAAGTACAGCCAAAACCAGTGCGCTTCGCCAAGTCCGGGTGCCTGAATATCATGTTTGCCCCTGAATCCGAGCAAGCGGCACTTAGGGAATCATCGTCGTGCTTATTGTCACTCTGCTGTTCATGTTCAGGGAGACTTTTGCGGCCACTGTCTTACCGACAGGTTTCCATAAACGATCTTCGTGAAGGAGGTGATTCCGCATTCGTTGTATAGAAAGCAGCTCCTTCTCCCTTCAATGTCCGCATAATGCGAGTAAGACACGCCCTAGTTCACGCCGAGATCATCTTCATCTCTGCAAGCGACCGTGGCATGCGAAGACGTCTGGATTCTGAATGTTCACGATGTTTGTGAAGTGAGGAAACTGGTAGCATCAGGGTCACTGTGTTGTCTGCTTGTTCCGATTTTTTTGATTATTCTTAATTTCATTATCGATCAATTATGATTATGTATTTATGTACATTTATGTTGCCTTAAAGCGATCCACGAGGTCATTGTCGACCATAACTTCTACTTTTGGGTATCTTGTTCAATGCGAAAATCAATCCATGCCGCCATCCCTCCGTCGCATATAGATAATATTCAAGTGCCGTTTCATCATTTGGCCATCAAAAAAAGAGATGTGATAAGTATCACTGGAACCGATGGACTCGGTCACCATAGCTGGGCAGCGATGTCCTGCGCTGGGACTCCTCCACAGCCGAAGGGGCCAATGAATCACCCACCAGCAGCGCAGTCTCGAAGCTGGGAAGCTCGTCCGTCTGAAGGGCACTCAAGGCGGCGGCAGATGGCTCGACTCCAATCTGCAAGGGAAGGCATAATGTCGTGGACGATCGCTTAGCGGACCCCGTAACGATGGTCAATTCAAGGCTGTATGTCCGGGAGAGGTTGCAGCTATAAAATGAGGGCAGGAACACCTTCTTGTTCGACATGGGGAGCGAGAATGGAGCGTTGAGCTTGGCACGGTACGCGGGCTGTTCCGCGACAAAGCAGCTGTTCCTCCTGCTGCTGCACGGGCTCGATTCTTCGCTGGGGCTGAGGGAATCAGACCCGAGCCCCATGCTGAAGGAATCGACTGAGGAATTGCTACTCTCCGATGTCCTCCTTTGCGGGCCCGACTCATATCCCGACCAAGACAGCTTGCCAGTGCGGCGGCTGAAGAGGGGGACTGCCTTGCTGTAGATGGGGAAATGGGTGACGCATCGCTTGCCCATGTTTGGGAGCCCAGCCTGGATAGAACCACCCCACCAGCTCTCAGCTACGAGCTTCCCGCTCACGGAATGGATCTCGGGCGGCTTCGTCTGGGAGTTCTTGGATGGGTAGAACTCAAGCTCCACGTGCGCAGCAGAGGCAGATGACGTACGTCCATCGGCAGCAAGCATGATGGCGCGGGGCTGGCGTGCAGACACGCGGAGAGTGCCCAGGTTGCTTGTGAAGAAGTTCTTGCGGACAGGTTTCTCCTTGGACGGGCAGTAGTGGATATCGCCTGATGTGATGTGGACGGGAGGCTCCTCGGGGAAGGCGGGGAGGATGTTGATGGCCTGGGTAGCTTCGTAGGGTTCCTTTTCGCCCTTCTGTGTGATTTTGGCCTTGACGAGATACTCGATATGGGTGGGATCCGGGCTCAGATCATCTGCCTCCCAGGTGTTGACGGAGGGCGGGAGCTGCAGGTGGCGGTCCTTGACATCTGGGCTGTCGGTATGGTGGGTGCATGCGTGGAGGGTGAGCTGTGAGGGGACCACGAATTCAAAGGGGATCACGTAGGTTCGGCCGGCTTGGAAGATGCGGGGGCTCGGGAGATCATCCTCAGGAACCGGCATGGGAAGGTTCAAGAATGTGCGGATGGAGTGCGAGAGGTAGTGGCTGACGAAGTCGAGACGAGACGAGGCAATGCCAAGGAACTGGATATCGACATCGGTGAATGCGACGTCTTGCTGGGCGCGGATGATGACATTTCCAGAGACCTTGGAGGCGGTTGTGTAGATCTTTGACTTGTAGTGATTGTCGATGTCAACGCTCACAGTGAGCAGTCGAGGCGAGCTGGTCTTGACGGTGGCCGACATGGTGAAGAGAAGAAGCTATGGGTCGCCCTGGACAGAGCTTCGGCGAGTGCGTGTGTGTTGTGTCGATCAAATTCGGATGTTTGTTTCGAGAAGCTCTAGAGAAAACGGCTGAAAAGCTGTGGTGACATCTGATAAAGGGATCGAGTGCCCTTCTTCCCCAGAGCCCCCCATGTCTTATATGATGTCGACCAAGAGCAACCCGTGGGGATCCAAGGTTCCACCGCAGCACACACACGCAGTGTCTCGGCAGTAAACAGGAGCTTTTCTTCTCCACCCTGGCGAGCCAGATGACCAATGCTCCTTGATCGAGTCCAGTCATCACATCTCCACTCACACCGGCCCGTGGCAGGGAGGGTGACCCTGCAGGGCGTGATCTACATGCAGCCAGCTTGTCAATGACTAAAACTCACGCCGATTCCAGCGGTCGAGCACGCCTTGCAAGGGGTGCTTTCCCTCAGGTGGCTTCAAGTCGAACCGAAGGGCGCGTCTACATTGATTGGGTGATGAGAAATACTCGTCGTCTTATTAATACATACAGCACAGCAGCACGTCTTCCAGGCAACTCGTGGCGTCTAGCTCCCTGCTCTCCCGCTAAGGCTCGTTTCTCGTTTTCATCATCAATCACGGATCTCTCCTCTCGCCCATGTCTGCCCTGGCGAGAGCAGGCATGCAATTAATTCCATGCATTGCCGAGTTTTCTACGGTGGACTGACTGCTGCATACGGAAGCCGGAAGGAGACAGGAGAAAAAAAATTGACACGAGATCTAAAATATCCATCAAAAATATCCACTTTGTCATCGTCCATCGCGCCTTGTAGGTCAATCAATCCATTGAGGGACACGCTCAAGACCAGCCATCCACGACTGCTAGTTAACCTTTCAGCCCCATCACAAGCGCATTTCACTATTAGAAATCCAGCAAGCGCAAACAGTGTGACTCACTCACGAGTAGCCGCATCCATACAGACGAAATAACCGTATTTCGGGTCATTGTACAAGACAGTAGGTTGTTTGTTGGACAGCTGCAAGCGAGTTCCCCTGGCAGTGATCGATCCACCCTTCGATCCCTCTCTCCACTGTCCCACTGAATTATTCACTGGGATAAATTTGGAAGGGAGCTTGCTGGGTTAAATTTTTTCTTGTCCAGTTTCTCTAACATAAATTTAACATAATAGTCGCGCGATCGATCGGTTGACGGCGGCTGCGGGAAACAGCGGCATTCATCGGCTTCAGTTCATGGCTTTCAACGCATATAATCTCGTCTTTCTTGCCTTCAATGTGCGTGCAGAATTTCCCAGGATGTGAATTGAGTGTGTGAACTGCTAGCTTGGATTTGCTTACTCTGCCTAAACTCTGGGAGTGTCCGAAGTCGGCGAGATGTGCACTTGATATGTCAGCTCGCCAACTATGACACCCTCCTTCGACAACTGGAAATAGAGCTGCCAATCATTATCCTGACCGAGAAGCGCCTTACCGGGACACGGCACGGGCAGGAGTCAACAACGGCGCTTCATTATTTCTGTACTTCTAGGGCGCGCAGGTGAGCGGTCCAGGGTAAATCGGTCAAGCTGAAACTCAGGCGCACCAATATGATCCTTGTCACAGCGGATTATTAATTATGCATTATGAATGCTTTCCAGCCCCCGTATGAGTTTTGGCTTACTTGGATTGCGATCGTTGCTTCCCGAGTGACGTCAATTCAGGCCATGATCCTGGCTTGTTGTTGCTGCTGAATCCTACTTGTGATACAGGGTGCTCACCCCAGAATAGCGACCATTTCCTTACGAGCGTACGTACTTGCGGTTAATCATTTCCGAATAATTCAAGATAAGAGTCCCAGCATCGACGCTTGCCCAGGGTCTGAGAATTGGTTTCAGACAGTGCTCATCTGTGTGGAATCAGTTTCTTCACCTTGCTCCCTCCACTGATCCTTCGATTTAAATCGAACCCGTCGGGTGGCTGCACTATTATGACGGAGTGGCTTAAATTCAATTTTAAAACCAATAAGCTGTGGCTTCTCGTTTGTGTTGAACTCTGCTAATCTAGCGGGAGAACTGAGCCCGGAAAGGGACAATGTGTGCCGATCTCATGCCATATTCCAGCGACGAGCGAAAACTTAGAAGAAAGAGAAAAGTTATTCCTCTCTTGATACGTTGATTCGGCTACCTAAACTGCCTGGGGCCGGCCTTTATTGAATTCGATGGTGCGTTCTTGTTACAAAGATTCGCTCCAGCATCTCAGCCTCACACGCGCCTCCCAATATACCGCTGCCTCAACACAAATAAAAAATATTCTTGGGCATCTTATCTTTGATACCTTAGTTAAGCTATTATTGATAAGTTTCAAAATAGAGTGGCACAATCTGCTGGTTTTGCCCTGTTACATTTGAGAATTGGTTTGTGTATGTTAGGTAGAGGGAAACTTTGGAAGTTCCCAGGCCGATGTAGCCTTTCTAACCTCGAAGTGTTCTTCAATGACTCATCCTAGAAGAGAATAGAGACATTACGACGTATTGCGATCTCGCAGTCTGTAGTGAGTAGTGTTAGCACCGACTTCTTTGCCTTGCCATGCATTTCCGCGGATATCTCCTGTCCCAATCCCAGCTCCAAAAGCACTACTACCCTTGACCTTGTTGATAAATTTCATAGATGTGTTATTCATCCCCTCGCAGTGTTGTTGGTGGCACCTCTACATGACTAATACAATCAACCAGCCACGTTCGTTCTTTTAGCCCCAGGCACAACTTCTCCTTTGAAAATCTATAGCAAGGGCAAGATGCTCCAGTCGATAGAAGCCGCTGGATGTCCCTCACAAGACTTTCCCTCGAATCTCTTGAGGCTACCTGATTGAAGAAGAGACCCTGCCAGACTACGTTCGCTCGCGTTGTTACCTACCGTACTAGACATATTCTGAGAAATCGGTATCAGATCGTGGGGAAGTTGGACTACGGCGCTACCTCAACTGTCTCGTCCCCAATCCCAGCCCATTGCAGTAAAATGAAGAGAATCTCAAGGGAGAAGAGACGGAACGCTTTGCGACTAATGGAGAAGATGCTGCTGTGGGATCCGGCAAAACGGCCCGAAGCTTAGGAGCTTGCTAATGAGGAATGGATAGCTGAACATACAAGTCGATAGCTATGAGAAACGGCTCGATAGCAGTGTTAAATTCCACTGTATAATGGAATTTGCCCTTTATGCTCCTTCCCTACATTAAACAGCTAGAGCTTCCTGTCCCCCTCAGCCCCTTAGGTCCAAAATTATGACTCATGCAAATACTCCGCCACTCTCGTACAAAGAATATATAAATAATATTTATCAAGTCCGTTAGCAGCGCTGCTTCATCGCTTCCAATACCCTCGAGATCTATGAATCACTATCGTTATGGCTACAGAAAGAGTTGAGCAACCCTTCGTGGCTGGCAGCGAGGAGCCGCGCATGACTCTCGCTGCCCGGATGAAGCAATACGAAGCCGCTACAGAAATCAATCTCGAGCCATCGCAACCCGTCATCCTCAGGCTTGATGGACACGCCTTCTCGAAATTCACAGCGCCCTTCTCGAAACCATTTGATGAAAGGCTGCACAAGGCAATGGTGAGAACCTGTGCGGACCTGCTCGACTGTTACCCAGCTGCCACACTTGCCTACACGCAATCAGACGAAATCACTCTCGTCTTCCCGAATGGGGTTGAATCATTCAACGACCGCGCCATGAAGATTGTCACGCTGGCTGCTGGGTTCTGCTCCGTCCACTTCTACTCGCACCTCATAACTGCACTGGCGGAGTCGCCTGATCCGCCATTAAAGAAGGACATCAGATCTCTTCCCCTTCCCTATTTTGATGGCCGCATTTTCAATGTTCCCACAGTCGAAGAGTGTCTGAATAATGTGCTGTGGCGGTGTCGCGGCGACGCTGTCCGGAACAGTGTGTCAGCCTTTGCGCGCAGCTTCTTCTCGACAAGGGAGCTGCATGGTAAGAACCAAGAGGAAATGGTGGAGATGGTCCGACGGGAGAAGGGTGTTGTTTATAGAGAGGCGGTGCCCAGGTGGGCGCTGGAGGGATCTATAGTAAAGAAAACACTAGTGGAGTTGGAAGCAGTGAATAAGAAGACGGGCGAGAGAGCTCTCTCGACACGTACAAGGACGAGGTGCGAAGATAGAGGCATAACGGAGTTCTCGGATGCTACTTTGGCGCTCGTCAAGGAGAAATATTGGCCTTGATTACTATCAGAAATTGGACAGGTTCTGAAAGTGCGCAAGACCTATCAGAAAATGAAGATACTCTGCGCATTGGTGGGATCAAAGGCGTTTGGGTGTGATTGACTATTTGCGTGGCAACATGTGGCAACTTGATACTGTTGGAGAGCTGGATGAGTGAATGTCCTCAGACTATTCTATTTTCTTGATGCTAGCTTTCTCCGTTCAATAACACATAGTGGTCCCGTTCTTGTAACTGTGGTTTCTCAATCAAAATCTATCAGTATCGGATGAGGTCATTAACTGCTATATCAATCCCGTAGGTCCAATTCCCAAGCTCTTCCCAGAAATCACTCCCCGGGTCACCGTGGTGATTCATCAGCCCTCCGTCCCCGAGAAAAGGACCCGAGGGAATACTGGAGGATGGGTCGCTGCTTGGGTTGGCTGTAACCTTAGAAAGATACCATCCCGCAAGCCACTTGAACCGATCTGAGTATTTTGTTGCAAGAGGTTTCCCATCTTTCACAAGTGAGCATCTTGGCTTTCCTGTAAACCGTGAAGCTTCCCAACAGTCACTGAGCTGGAGGAAGATCTTGTAGAGATCACAACTTCCCCGGGCCGTCTCAACATCCCAGTCGGGATCATCCACGGCGGAAAGGAGCTTGATGCATTTTACAATGGCCAAGGCAAGATTGAGCATGCTGACAAATGTGAATGCGGAGTATTCCTCGACGGGAGTTTCTACAAACGCGTCAAATACTTTCTGTGTGGCAGAAAGACAATCCCACATCAGCCTGGATCGTAACAGGGTGGGATCTGGAGTGTTGCCAGGACTGTGTATAGCAGGTTCCAGAAGGCGAATCCGGATCGCAGCACAATCGACGCGAAGGATATCTATAAGTCCACTTCCGTTAACAGAGATTTCATGTTGTAATATCAATCGGGGGAGATCATACGACTCGACTGGAGCGGCCTCGGGAGGGTCTCCATGAATGATTCAAGCTCTTTCTGAACTGTAGCAGTCGCCATGGAATGTGTGCTCCATGACTGCGTGTTGTGGATGCTATCATTCCGGCCCCAGAACACATCGCTAACTTTAAGTGATATTTTCCGCAATCGAATGAGATGTACAAGCAGCCGGTCGGTGTCGAACTCTTTCGCTTCAAGAAGAACCCGACAACAATCATCGAAATAGCTGACATACTCGAGCCGGCATACTTTCCCTAGAAGGCTAGACAGCCTGGAGAAAGAGAGATGAGCTACTGGTGCTTTGACAAAAAGGAATGGACCAAAACCTACATCGATGTGAGATAAAACACCCCAAGTGTCGCTCTGCGGTCAATGTTCCGATGCTGTGGTGGCCGAGGCCGCTTCTCATTCCGCAGCCACATGGCATCGTCGACAATAGAAACAGACTTGTGGCCGTAGGCATCAGGTCGTTTTGTCAGGCCTAGCTCTCCGACGATTCCGATAGCTAACTGCAAAAGGCTTGTTTCGCCGCCTCCAACATAAAAACTCACGGGGTTCCTTCAGCGAAAGGAAACATTAGCATGGTGGCCTTGAGTCGAATGAAATGGGAGGTCATCTTACCAAGCGACAAAAACAAGAATTGCCTGCAGGAGCTCTGTGCTCTTTTCCATGAGTACTGCAATTCGATAAACGACATGTTGGCGAAACCAGCGCTCGAATATTGCATCCTTTTCGGGGCCAAGAGGTCGGCATACTCGTAGAATGGTTTTCAGGAGAAGAGGGCTCGCATGATGGAGCTCAGAAGTTCGGCAGACCGGTAAAGGAACAAAGGGGAATTGCGGGAGCATCTCGGTTTGATAATATTGGAGTGACTGATCTGCTTCCTCAAAAGTGAGGTCTTGCCCAAGCACGAAATAAGGCCCTTCTGCGTCAAGCTGATTTGAAGGAGCCGCGGGTATTGATGGTTGGAATGGCGACGACTCAGGCACTCGAACATGCGGCGTTTGCGGTTTAGATAGTATGGGGGATTGCCGCCGTTCTTGGTTGAGGAGGGACATGATGTCGTCCAGCTTTTTTTCGATCACTTTGCCTCGTCTTTTCCTTTTGTTAGAGACTCTTTCAACTTCTCACATGATTGGGTGTTTACAGACGTGGATTTGCCTCTCTTGTTTTTCGGTCCCGCCGGCACGACTCTGGAGCAAGTCACATTGTTCTTAGAACACCTATGGAGTTGATACACGTTAAGTGCTGTACTTATTTGACTTTCAGATGGATGGGCTTTGTTTATTGCCAATATCACCAGACCTTCGACATGGCACTTCATCTTCGTTACCGTCGATGCCGCTCGGCCTGACACACTTAGCTTTGGCTCGTGCACAGTTTATACAAGCCCGGTGCTTGTCCGACATTGCGGCAGCAGTCCAAAAGCAATAAGAGATTTTAACGGGTGTGGTGAGGCTAAAGTTGAAGAACCAAGGTTCCTGATATGCAGAGTGACGGATTGGACATGGCCCCTGAGCCGGAACGGAGAGCAACTTGCTCTCCGCCGGTGGATCTTGGATTTCTCACTCGTCTGACTAAAGCGACTTGGCCAATCATTGCCCTGGTCACATAAGCTCTGTGGGTGTACGATGACGATCTTCTAACCTGAGCATCGGAGAGCAGGTCAATTTGGTGTCCTGGCTCCCAGACAGCTCAGTTATATAGAAGTAAAATATCTTACAGAAAGCTACCACAATGGAAGACAATAGGAATAATCAACGCCTCTTCCCATCTGGCCATTGCCATCAAGCAAACTCATCAAAATGAAGCAGTCGGGAAATTCGCCTGAAGGCGGCACGAAGTCGAGGGAACCTATAGAGAATGCAGCCGAAAAGCCCAAAAGTGACGAGGAAAAGGGGACTCAGGAAACCCCCGAACCGCAATATCTGTCAGGCTTGCGACTGGCATCGGTGATGGTCGGGTTGATGCTTTCCGTCTTTTGTCTCGGGCTTGTTCGTCATAACCACTTCACCTTGTTTCCTGTTGAGTTCTGAACTGACAAGAAGCATCCAGGACCGTTCGATTCTCGCCACCGCGATACCCAAAATCACGACCGAGTTCAACTCCCTCAACGACATTGCGTGGTACGGTTCGGCGTATTTGATCTCAACATGCTGCTTTCAGCTCATGTTTGGCAAACTTTACGCTACGTTCCCTCTTAAAACCATCTTTCTCTGCGCCCTAGGCTTATTTGAAGTTGGCTCTATATTCTGTGCCGCAGCGCCAAACTCCGTTACACTTATCATTGGAAGAGCGATTGCAGGTATCGGGTGCGCCGGTGTCCTTTGCGGGGGAGTCGTCATTATAACAGTCAGCCTGCCTCTACACAAACGACCCAAATATGCAGGCATCTTCAGCGCTGCGAGTGGCGTGGCCCAAATTCTAGCTCCTACTTTGGGAGGCATCTTCACGGATCGCGCAACGTGGCGCTGGTGCTTCTGGATCAACCTACCTCTTGGGGCTGTGACAGCTGCGGTGGTTCTATTCCTCGTTAGAATGCCCGACCGACCAACTGCAGAAGAAGAACAGGATAGCCAATTCGGCCGCCTAAGATCTTTCTTCTCCAAGCTGGACGTTATGGGCACAGTCCTGCTTATGCCGTGTATGGTCTGCCTCAATCTTGCCCTCCAATGGGGTGGGACCACCCTGCCTTGGAGTAATTGGCGAGTCATCCTCTGTCTGAGCATGTTTGGCGTCACCTTTGTATTTTGGTGCTATGTTCAATACTCTCGTGGAGATGAGGCGACGTTGCCGGTGCGCATTATGAAGCAAAGATCCGTGGCCAGCGGCGTGTGGTTCTCGTTCAGTCATGGTGCTTTGCGGTCCCTGATCATCTATTACATACCTATATGGTTTCAAGTCGTCAAAGACACCAATGCCGAGCAGTCTGGGATCAATTTCCTTGCCGCTTCCATTGCCATGGTAGTGTCGGTCATATTGACAGGCCAGTTGGTACGAAAAGATCACTACAAACATTCCCTGTCATCTTAGCCGATTAACCGGTGGTTCTAATTGCTTACCTGCAATGTTCTTCTTAGACATCGAGGATAGGATATTATGTCCCCCAGATGCTGTGCTCTACAGTCATCGTGTCCATTGCACTCGGCCTGATTTACCGCTATAATTTGGACACCACAACAGCATATTGGTAAGCGGATGAGCACCCCTGGCCCGTATTCCTTTCTTACATTGCCTACTTAGGGCAGGTACATTGGTCATGTTCGGATTCGGCTCGGGAATGGGCCAGCAGCAGCCGGTTACGGCTTGCCAAACCGTGCTCAAGGGTCGCGATGTCCCTCTTGGCACTTCTACCGTCCTTCTCGCCCAGACGTTTGGAGGGGCAGTCTTCCTCGCGGTGGGACAAAACGTTTTCCAGAGCCGGCTTGTTGAGCAGCTCTCTCAAAAGGTGCCCGATATTGACCCAACGACAGTGTTGGAGCATGGGGCGTCTGGATTGAAAGTAGCCGTCACAACGCAGTACGGTGATGCATCGGCACTGGCCATTCTTGCTGCGTATAATGACGCCATTCAGCGCTGTTTCCTCATTTGTGTTATACTTTCGTGTCTCACCATCTTCGGCGGCTTGACTATGGAATGGGTCAGTGTCAAAAAGCCCGAGACTGATCGACAAGCTCCGACACCTCAGCCAGAGCAGACAGGGGAACAACCAAAGACAAATCCCGACGAGGAGAAGTCGGAAAGGAACCATGCCTGAAGATAGACCACAAATATATGTCAGAGACAGAACGATGATTCTTGAGAATCCTTTGTGCAGATCAATAATCTCGTTTGTTTTCCTCCCTGTAGATTAGAACCTGAATAGAACCAGGGGAAAGATCAGCCAGAATGACCACTTTCCCCCAAACATTAAGGAACGCGGAATATATCAAATATCCACATATTAACCGTTTGCCGTACTAAGTAATGCGGTCGAGCATGGACCAGATTTATGCTCGAGTGGGCTACCAAATGGATCCGAGAGACAGTTTTCATGCGACACGGGACGAGCTTTTGACCGTATAATAGGTGGACTTCTGCTATGTGGGTAGTGGAACGGCTTTACGACGGCCAGCAAAGAGTGACAGGAGACAGGCACCAGGGGTCCATCTAATTATGTCCGAGCGAGTTAGTGAATCTGAGTGAGCATGACGCGCTTACTCCGCGACGTTGAACAGGTTAGGACATGAATGGAATAGAGGGGGGCAGTGAAATCGAATAAATAAATAAAACTTCTCTACGGAGAAAAGGGCGCAGAGCACCGGATATGGGAGCCGGTAAATACAGCCATGAATTATGAACGGCGGCCCATGAATAATGCACCACCTGGGCCGAGTGGGGGCTCTCTAGCCAGATAGATCCAAGGAGGCCTCGTATTGCAGCTGCAAGACATTGTGGCAGCTCGTATCGCATTTTACAGATCATCTCGGTCTCGCCTAACAGTCGGATGACCTATTCTTCTTTTCTCCGTCATTCTGCTTGCACTCTTCCTTCACATCCTCAGCCAAGCACCTTTAACCCATTTTGCTCTTTTATTCATTCTTTTTTTGTGTTTGGACTCTTATTATTCCTCCTGTTTCTTTGAGTGTCCTTTGTGCTACATACGTACCCACCTGACAACACATAACCCCCGTGTCACTGACAGCTGTCCGTCCGCCCGTGCAAAGATCATTTCCTTTGTAACAGTTCCATGGTTCTTCAGGTCGCTGGCGGCCTTCAAGTGAATTCAAACAAAGACCCCAAAGGCACAGACCCAAGAGCTATGTCCTCATCCATTTTCTCATGGTAGATTATCTCCCGTTCGCATCTTGTGAACCGGCCTGCGGGCCTCTCTGAGTCACGCGAGCCACAGCTCCCAGCCAGCGCAAGCATCGAGCCCGACGTTTCTCCATCGCTCATCGCCTGATTTGAGGGCAGCGAAGCCTCTCGAAGCTGGACATCGCCATTGTTCAACCTCGGCCGTGACACCACTCTGTTCCGATGTCAGTACCTCAGCCAGGGCCTGCTCGCCGAGGCAGCCCCGTCACCACCAACTACCGCGGCGTGACTTCTCCAGTGCAGCAATATGGGTCTCACAGACCGCCTGAAGCGAACCAGGCCAGCCAGCTATGGCGAGGGCCTTCCCCAGCGCCTGGTTTCCGGCCTGCGTCTCCAGCCAGACTCGACTACCAATCCCCTCGATCCAGCCAGCAGCGCTTGGTTAGAGAGCGGCCACGACCCGGGCCAGGTCACACCCGGTCCCAGAGTGCCATTGTCCCATCTTCAACGGGATATATGGTCGGCAGCTCTCAAAGACCGAAAGTCCCTGCGATCTCCGTGAACGGACCCCAATCCCGACCGGCCAGCTTCCACACAACTACCTCATCCATGGATCAAAGATCAAACGGCGTGTATCTACAGCAAAAACCCCCGAGGCAACCAGTTCAACAAGCTACTCGGAGCGGTGAGTGGGTACCGGGTGTGATCCCTCGCCAGAACCTCCAGCAGTCGCACGCCCAGTTCATGGCTCTGGAAAAAGAGTTCCAGAACCTCGTGAAGTCTTCCTCGCCAAACCACTCCCGCCATGACAGTTTCGACAGCGCCATCTCCACCCGGAGTAGCTACTCTCGGCCATCCGTGCGTAACCCATCTTCTCGTGTGGCTCCGTTCATTGTTGCTAACCGGGATATACAGTCTGCCACGAGCCAAGCCTCCTCCGGCCCAGCGGACACGAAGGATGCCCCGTTGCATGGCGCCAGAAGAAACTACACCTCATCCCCGTTGGCCAAACCTACGAGGCCATCAGTCGACACAACAGCCAGTTCGAATGGTACTACGCATATCAACGGTCCTCCCACAACGGCTGTTCCTACGAGCAAGAAACACATGAGGGGGGAGAGCAAAAGTTCGAGGCTTCGACGGGTGCTATCGATAGGTAGCCTTGATAATGTTTCAAAGTCTGGTGAGAGTGTGGCTGAGAGTCATGATGGGAAAAATACAAAATGGGATGGCGTCGATGGTGGTCAAGAACATGGAAGCGAACGGCCACATACACCTAATCGCGAGCACGGAATCTATGGCTCTAATATCTTCAGCCGATCGCTGGAAAGTATCGCGGCGTCCACAAAAGCCTCCTCGGCATCTGCCATGCTTAAGAAGGTGGGCAGCGGTGTGAAGAGAGGCTCTCGGTCACTATCCGGACTCTTCCGTCCCAAGTCCCCTTCGCCACTTGTCACAGAAGTCAGCCAGCCTACCGTGTCGATGGTCACTGTCGAGGCTGAGACACCGCTCGTTAAAGGGCCACTGCCCCCTAAGGTTTCCGAGGCGTTTCCTGCTATAGGACTCGGCTCACCGAAAGCCAGCTTGGATCACGAAGTTCCCAAAATTCCAGAGCGGAACAGAGGTGACTCGTTAAGTCCACCGGAAGACGCCAAGACGCAGAGTATGGGGTTGATTCGCGGGACCAGCCCGATCCCCAAGGGTATTCTCAAAGGTGTGTAATCAGCCTATTTATTGATGTAAGCAGACAGCTAACCGTTTATTAGGGTCAGCGAGTCCAGATTTACGCCCAACGTCTAGAAAAGAGGTACCAACTTTTTCGGATGTTCTTTCATCTCCAAGCCCAAGTGCGCCCAGCACCCCAACAAACGAGGCCCAGGACTCCCGCATGCTCAATCCCTTCCTCACGAGTGATCTCACGACCGATTTTGAGGGTTTGATGGAGGCTCTGAATCGGGTAAACGGCATTGATGAGCCCATCGAGGCCGTACAGGCCGTACAAGCTGTGGCCAAACCAAAGCACCACACCTCATTTTCTCCGCGTCTCGTCTTCTATGATACGTGGACGCCGGAGGAATACGACAGACGAGGGGAAGTTGCAACCTGCAATCTGCTCACGCCCAAACTAGCTCAGCAGATAAAGGACGAGATCAACACATTTAAATTGGTGAGTCGCCACGGTCTCGATATCTACTTTACATATTCTGACTTGACTACTTCTCAGGAAATGGACGTGCATGAGACGTCGAAGATGTACACACAATTTCACTAATGTTTTAAACCATTTGGCATTTTCTTGGCGCAAGGATCATTATAGCATCGTGGCATATGCATGCCCTGGGTGGGAACCGGGCCACATTTCAGACTGCAAAGCATTTGAGGGCTCCAGCATGGGAGGAGTTGTGTTGGTTCAGTATTAATACTACAGTTGTGGGAAAGCTCTAGCTCCCAATAACGGTGTTTTTTCTTTGAACTTCTAGGAGAATCCAGGATGTTATCCTATGTGCTCTACGTGTTGAAAGTAAAAGTAAACCTTCCTGTAACCGACTGGCAAAACCACCAGCTAGAAGGTGACTTATTAATGTTAGAGACACGCCACGAATCTCGGCAACAACGTGCAAACGATACAGGTTCGGTATGTACAACCGGTAAAGCATAATTAGGCGTCTGTAGGATAACGACTAGCAATGATGTCAGTTCGAGGTCCACATCGGCCGAGTCTTTTTGCGGGCTCTGTCTCGGATTTCGCTCCGCTTTCAAAGTAGACATGACACGAGAAAGACGCCGGTTTCTTTGGATTTCTGAGACCTGAGAAGGGCACCGGGCCGATATTCTCCACAAGGGGCCACAAGGCCAACAGAAGTTGGCTTTTGAAAACTGCCACTAACAGAACTTTTCACGCTAAGAAATATGGACAAAGGAGAAAAGGAGACTTCCAATGACCTTGAAAACTGGAAAAGGCAGATTGGAGGAAAGTCCAGGCATGTCTGGAATGCGGCTATCTCCAACGGCGGTGAGATGATGGCGGCCGCGTAACGGCGTGGATTATGTCTCTCCCGCATGCATCGTAGTTTCCTACCGCCGACAGACAAGACATCTGAATTTAGCTTGCAACGTTCGCGCATCTTACCATGGTGCGGGGTATCTGTCTCGGATGCTGACAAGACAGACTTGTCCGGTGACAGCGGTGGGTAGCTGATGAGTGAGAATACGAAGGTGGGCATGGGAACTAAAGAAGAACAATTGGCTTGGCACAGCTAAGAAAGACCGAGAGAGTGTGTGGAAAGGCGAAGAAACGAGTTGTTGCTGGGGACTTTGGTGATTCAACGTGCAATGCTACCCTAGACAGGCCACGCAAGCAAACGCGGAACAACCGGCCAGATATTGGTTCAATTGAGGTGGCAGGCGGTTGCAACTCTAAAAATTAAAGGGCAGGTAGAATGGCCAAACTCTCTGGATGTATGGGCTGATAGTTCCTCTTGGGTCCGGGTGCGTGTGGCCGAAATGCACCCAGATAGCGCTGGTCATAAAGAGGGAGGTTAGCATCTGCGCTCAGCCTCAAGAAAAAGACACATGAAACTCAAAGTTCCACCACCACCTGCCTAATTCGGTAGTGGCCATGGAGTCAATCAGCCGCCGCTTTTTCCGTTTTTCACGGACGTTGCGCTGTGACGCGAGAAAGAGGCAGCATTTCGAGCAGCATCATGCACTCTCTCCCTAGTTCCCTAGTGGTGCGACAATATCGCTCATATCATGACGCTACGATAGGCAAGTCCTAACCATGCAGACGCGTTGATGAGCAATGGATTGACTTGAATAGTGAATGAAGCGACAGTAGATCGTCTAGCTAGTGATACGCTATAGCGATGGCCGAGCAGCTCCCCCTCATCGCTGATCAACTGCTCGTGCATGACCCTCCGGACTCCTCGAGAACTGGGGCAAAACTGAAGCTACTGCAAGCTGCTCAGCTAGTGAACGATTGACAAAGTTTGTTGTTTGTTTGTTAGGGGAGACTTCCCCTCGCCAGCCCCTCATATTGATGGAGCACGGGCAGTTTCAGGGCCCGCTAATCACAGTTCGATCCGCACAGAGCTTCGTTCAGGCCGAATCACCGTACGGGAAGGTCCGTGGATGATGATGATGATGACGTCTCTGTCCTTGTGCTCTGATTCTCTCCTCGTTGATGATGCTGCCTCTCGAGGAGTGCCAAATTTAGGACTCAACACGCAGTCTGTCAGCAAACACTCCGCCAGTGTATGCTCTATTATTAATTTATTACAGCGGAAGCACCAGGGGTCGACCCGTGGCTATACGGTAAGCCGCCACAAACGACAGGGAATGCCCATACAATGATGGGCAACGAATGGCCTGTCCAGTGAGAGAAAGGCCCCAGCGCCGGACTATCACCTGCACATCAGCAGCCTTCAGGGCACTATTACATGATTCCTCGGCAACAAGGCAGTGGCGGCTAGATTTCTGCTTGGGTAGTGTCAATGGAACCCGCGGCACCAAACCTACGCAGTATCTAGTGCGTGGACTATCCAACTATGCTAGACCATTTGAACTATTCTGCGGCTGAGCCGGAGCTGCTGCGCATCTAGACAGGGCCATTTTATTCTCCTATTGTGCGAGCCAGAAGAGGGAGGGGAGAAATGTCATTCTCCCCGCGCTTAGCGTCTGGGAGCTACGTAACGTACTCTTGTCTTTGTTGATGTCGGTGAACAATCTTAGACACTTTGCTTACTTCTGACTCTCGTTTTCTTTTTTCTATCTCACTATTCCTTTGCTCTTGCTCCATCGGCCAATGGCAATTAAGAAGCCCTGGAACCCAACAGCTCCATATATACGCTAGATGTTTCTGCTTGCCCACCAGACTACGGGATACGGAGGCGGGGCAAAGGGTCGTGTCCACGATCCAGACGAGACGGACCTGCAGGGATTTCGGTCCAGTGCCGTTCGGACAGCAACAGAACAGCTGCTGGACCCCGTAACTGACGAGCCAATCCAGATACGAGGTTGTCTTACCCCAACCCCTGCCCATGCCGTTAGCCATCTGATGCCGCTTGCAGCGGTCTAGTCCCGCCAGCCCCTCGCTAAACCTTCCAGCCTCTCCGTTCAAGTCAATCAGGTGCCCAAGACGCATTGCCAATGCTCACCACGTTCCCGCTCCGAGGCTGTGAGCCCATGTGGTTTCAGTAGAGGGGTTCTCTAGTTTCCGAACCCGTATTATGTGTTCACGTCCCCCTCTTCTCCATCACGGCATTGTATTTATATACAACAGGTGAACCCTCAATGGGATTCCTAGGCACTCCTCCATCTCATCACATCACACCACACTTCCTCATCAGTCTTGACATTGGCTCCTCATAGCCACTCCCGACCATCACAACCACCCCAGTCACAATGATCGCCAAGTCATTCTTCGCAGCTGCTGCCCTGGCACTTTCTGTGTCAGCTCAGACCTCAACAACCTGCAATCCTCTTGAGAGAGGTATGAGATCGCTGCCCCTCTGAATAAGGGAAGAGACACTAACATAAATTCACAGACTGCCCTGCCGCCCCTGCTCTGGGCAACCAGCAATTCTACTATGAATTCAAGAACGGCGACAGCGCCGACTTCAACAACCTCGGAGGCACCAATTTTTCTTATGATGCCAACAACGGCGCCCTCTTCAACATCGACCGGGAAGGCCAGTCCCCCACCATCGCCCTGAAGAAGTACATCTTCTTCGGCCGCATCGACGTCGAGCTCCAGGCCAGCCCGGGAGTCGGCGTCGTCACCTCCGTCGTCCTCCAGTCCGCCGACCTCGACGAGATCGACTGGGAGTGGCTCGGCGGCGACAACACCCAGGTCCAGTCCAACTACTTCGGCAAGGGCGACGTGAGCACCTACGACCGCGGCGCGTTCCACCCCGTGTCCGCCCCCGTCGACACCTTCCACACCTACTCCATCGACTGGACCGCCCAGAAGGTCGACTGGCTCATCGACAACGTCGTCGTCCGCACCCTCAGCTACGCCGACGCCAAGGGCGGCTCCCGCTACCCCCAGACCCCCATGGAGGTCAAGCTCGGCACCTGGGTCGCCGGCCTGCCCAGCGCGAGCCCGGGGACCGTCCAGTGGGCCGGCGGCATGACCGACTTCAGCAAGGCCCCCTTTGACGCCTGGTACAAGTCGATTAAGATTGTCGACTACGCCGGCGGCAGCGCGCCCACGACGGACAACGTCAAGGAGTATGTCTTTGGTGATCGCAGTGGTTCCTTTGGGAGCATCCAGATTGTCAAGAACTAAAGAAGAAAAAAAGGGGACTTCCCCGCCTTCGTACAATTGCTGGTACCGCATGCACATCGGATGAAAATGATCCGTTGGGTGTGCAGACCTGCATTACTTTATAATGTTTAGCGTTTTCGTCATTTCGCCGGTTTTGTTTCACTTTGGCAGGACAAAGCGGAAATTGGGGGGCTTTGGGCGTTTATTGTGCGACGGGTGTTGCACATGTTTATATTGGTGTCTTGGATGATTTGGGTCGGGATGAGCGGTCCGCAGCTACTTATGATATGATCGGCTGTGCTGTAGCAACAGTCTCTTACGTCACTTAGATTTAATAATAACAAGATTAATACGTTTACAAGAATGTCTTATGTTACGTTTGACCCTGTTCATCCACCGCTCTCGTTGGTGCTACATATTTGTCACATCCTGTATCTGAGCTGGAGGGATAGACACGCGGACAGAAGGAGCACTGCATTTTAGAGGAATGGATAACACGAAAATGATGATTCTTGGATAGACGGTGGTTTTAATTGGCGTCATTCACGGATCAAGCCAACTGGTTGGCTCCGGGATAGAGTCTGCCTGTGACTTGCGATTTGTAAATAGAGCCAGCATTCCTGCACGACGTGATCCTGCTGCCTGGACTCGCTCATGACGCTCCTAAACCAAGGAGTTTCGTTGGCGGAACGCTAGAGATATATTCACTCCAACTCCACTGACTCACTCACGTCGTTTCTGCAACTTTCGATCACGTTCTTAGCAACCTTGCTTTTATTGCTGCGCACTACCCCTTCCGCATGCTGTGAATGATAAGGCGTAATAAGACTTACATGTCCGCTAGGTTAGTCTGACTGTTTCTGGGACGAAATGTCCGACAAGGCCAGGGTCGACGCAATTCTCCGCGCCACCACCCGGGATGCTAGCGCCAGAATAGGCTATGTGGTCAATTTATGCGAGCCTGTATCCCGGGCTCGAGGGGGTTGTTGTCATTTGGGTGCTGTGGGCAGCCGGCATGAATATGTAGTGACGTGGAGCAGTAGCATCGTGTGGGCAGCCGAGGATGTGGGCGTGGTGGACATGGTGGGCGGAGGTGGGCGGAGGACGGAGGTGGGCGGAGGTGGACATGAGAACTGTGTAAATGATGGAATGATAAGGTCGAAATGGTAGTAGAAATCAGTATAAAGGGATTATGATCGAAGGGCGTTGTCTTTGGCATGAAACTCAGCATCCCTTTCCTATCATCTTAGTTCCTTACCCTCTTTTGAATATCAGCGTTGCCCGGTTCTAGCAAAAATGAGTGAATCCAAGTTCAGGGTCCTCATCGTGGGAGGGAGCGTGACCGGCCTCACTATTGCCAATATGCTGGAGCGAGCAGGTATCGACTATCTCGTGTTGGAAGCCTATAACGAGATTGCGCCTCAGATTGGTGCCAGCATTGGCCTCGTCGCCAGCGGTTTAAGAATTCTCGACCAGCTGGGCTGTGCTAAGGATCTTATTGACCTCGTCGATATGCCTCTCGAAAACATGTTCATGAGAAATGGAGATGGATCGCTGATTTTACATCAGGAAAATTCCCAGGAGTTTTTCGAAGAGAGGTTTGTCCAAGATCCACCTTGTGCCATCTCGAATTAACCAGGGAACATAGGCACGGTTATCCAACTATCTTCATTGACAGACAAATGCTTCTGCAACGTCTACACAAAAACCTGAAATCTACGAAGAAGGTCCTTAGTGGCAAGAAGGTCAAGTCAATCGAGACTATTGAAAACAGCGTCCAAGTCACCACGACCTCGGGAGAAACCTTCCATGGTGATATTCTCGTGGGGGCTGATGGCATTTACAGCACAGTCCGACAGGAAATGCACCGTATTGCCCAAAAAGAGTCGACTGATTATTTCCCTGAGGATGAATGGTCAAGTAAATTCTCCCGAAATGGACAGTCTCAGCCAAGAACTATGCTGATGCAAACATAAACAAAAACAGAAGTGCCTTGCGATTACAGATGCATCTTTGGTATTTCACAGCCTACGAAAAGAATGTCGCTGCCTGGAATTCATTTTGTCTTGAACAAGCACAAATCCTACCTTGTAATCACCGGCCCAGGGGGTCGAGTGTATTGGTTCCTGATGGACAAGTTGCCCAAAACCATGTACGGGGACAAAATTCCCAAATACACCAAGGACGAGGAGCTCGCACTTGCCGCGAAATACGCCTCTGATCCAATCACTACCGAAATCACCTTTGGGGAGCTATATGCCGGCAGAACCAGTTCCGTATTAACGCCCCTCCACGAGTATGCATTTACGAAGTGGTTTTACAAACGGGCCATAACCATTGGAGACTCTGCTCACAAGGTAAATCCATTTGTGGACATCTATTCCGTTTAGACAGAGACTGATGTGGCTTCTTTCATTAGTTTGAGCCCATCACTGGGCAGGGCGGAAACAGCGCCATCGAATCAGCTGCGGCTTTTGTCAACAATCTGACCGCTGCTCTCAAAAAGAGCCAGGGCCCGCTAACCAACAAGGAGATAGAAGCACTCTTCGAGAAAACGCAGGAGCAACGATTCGATCGAGTATCGTATTTGATATCCCTCGCCCACAAGCGCCAACAGAGCGATGCCCTCGAGACCCCTATTCATGAACTCCTTGCCAAGACTCTCCCTGTGGTACTCCCTCGGGAGATTGTAATGGAGGAGCTTTCGCGGGTAGTCGTTGGTGCTGAGCACCTTCATATCCTGCCCAAACCTACGGGAGCGCACAGTCGGCCATGGGGCGATGAGCTTCCCGCCGCGCCGTTTGCGGCCCCCTGGATCTTGGGAGGACTCGGGTTTTCTGCCCAGGCCTACTTATTTTGGTTGTCAGGAAAGGCCATGTCGAACCTTACTATTCCCCTGGACTTTATGGGGGGAGACTTCAGGAAGGAATATGTCCATGTCAAGTCGGTGGATGGACTTCTCTCGGTCTTGGTAAGGGCGTTCGGGAAAGTGCTCTCGCCTTCTACTCCAGAGAGGATGCAGCTGCTGTACTTTATGCCTGTAATCATGTCCACTATTCTTGATTGGATGATTGACGGATATCGCGCAGGTAGCCAGGGATTGCCCCTTGCTTGGTAAGTCGGATGTCTTTGAGAAAAGGCTTCAATCTGCCGCCAACTTTTAACATGTATCTGACATTTCATAGGCCAAGTGTGTTTGGTAGCATATACCAACTGTCTGGGATAGGTCGCATTGCGCCTCTTTACAACGCGCTGAATATTACTTTCGCAACGCTTTTCCGCACTCTCGGAGTGAATACTGGTAGGACAATACCGCCAGAAGTATCAAAGGCCCTCCTCCCCAGCATCACGCTTGGATATGTGCTACCTTCAATCCTTCTCGTTTATCCATTCCAAAACAAGGACACATGGCAGAAGTACATCGCACTATGGCAGCCGTTCCCGGTCTTCGTTGGCGTACTCACCACTGGGCTCTCCAAGTTCTATGCCAGCAAGAGGCCGGCACTGGACGAGAAGCTGGAACCCGCTGAGAGAAAGAAGAAGGACAGGAAGGCTAGTCTCCAAACCCTGAGACGCGTATATGCCGTCGGCTTTGGAGTCACCGCGCTCTGCCATGTGGGCTCAATGATCAGCATATGGAACACGCCGGGCCAGTCGGTTTCCCAGGTCCTTGGCAATCTCGGCTCCCCGTTCGCCGAAAAGGTGGATGAAACTCCCGGTGCGGGCATTCCACTCTTCTTCAGATGGGATATGGCGCTTAACTGTGCCTCTGCGGCCGTCCAAGGCGTCCACCGCATCTGGGAGCTGAGAAGTTACGGATACATCACGACGGCGAGCGCACTCAGGGTCACCTTACTGGCAGCGGCGGGAACAGTCGTCGCTGGTCCGGCGGCAACCCAGATTGGAATCATGGCATGGAGGGAAGAGATTTTGGTTGGCCTGGCTCGGTGAGCGGCTTAGTCTATTGCTCATCTCACGTCGTCAAGACGCTGTTGACACGTCATCTACTTGGAGAATATGTAGGGAAAGGTATGGATCGTTAGAATGCATTATTTGGAATGGGAATTTGATAGAATAGAATAGACTGAATACAAACCCGAAGATCGAAAACATCATCACTTATCTACCGAAAGCCCGAAGTGACGACCCTCGGGGTCTCGGAGAATCGATATGCATGATTATCCTGTTAACTTGTGGATCGAATTGCCGTTTCGACTGGGATTAAAATCACGCGTGTCATCGGGCTTCCCAATTCCGTCGCGACTCTATGCGACTGGGTAACCGGGTGGGCAACGGGCATAATTGATTAATTAAGCCCCTTGCAACTTGGCTTCCTTGTTTTCTCCTTTCATTACGAATCTCCGAGCGGGCCGTATCTTTAGACTGGCCCCATCCCGATCTTGTGTGGGTGATCTCCCTTCCTCGCCATTGTTTGCTGGATCTCGTCTATGATGTCCTCGACCCTGAACCCTAATCAGAAAGGCAACGGCACAGCAAACTTCACATGTACCGTGTGCTGCCGCGCCTTCCACCGGCCAGATCATCTAGCGAGGCACGTGCGCAGCCATAACAATGTCCGACCCTTCCGATGTGAGGTTTGTGGTCGAACGTTTGGCCGCCGCGATGTGCTATTACGCCACGCGGATCAAGTCCACCGGCAGCATGGTGACCGTAAGAAGGATGCCTCTTCGTTTAGACTCGCCCAAAGCAGTGAGGACCTGGGCGGTGATGAAATCTCATTCGTACGGAGGTCTCAATCTATCCCAAAACGACAATGCATAGGAGGAAAGACTCCGGCCACACAGGCCGTCGATTTCGTCAGACACTCCCCAGCACCCGAAATGGTTGATGGTATTGAAAGAGTGGCCTCCCTACGAGGGGCAGATTTGGACGACTTCGTACAACGGCTATCCGGGGTCAGTTCCTACGCAGATCTAACACGTGTCTTTCGCAAACAAGCACTCCCTAAGCCAAACGAGACACCTATTCAAATTTATCCGAATATTCTGGCGGGTCATTATGCAAGGCACAGCCGGATTCCATATACTCCTCACTCACTACAAGCTGCCAGTACATACCCAGTTACATCCCTTGGCGAATATACCGTCGATCGCCTCCTGCAATCCTATAGGGAGAACTTTCCCTTTCCCTGGATCCATTTTCCTACTTGGGATTTTTCCCCTGCGTCATTGCTGCGAGAACAACCCTATGACGGCCAGACACATAGGTTATGCCATGGCTGGAAGCGGCAGCCGCACAGGCTAGTGTTGATTTCCATGTTAGCTTTGGGCGCCAGCTGCTGCCAAGAGACCGCCCTGGCTTTGGACTTATACCAACAGGTGCGAAAGGGAATCCTTGGCTGGGTCTCACGTGCAAGAGAGGAGCCGCTCCCCCAGGCGTTCTTCCAAGCTTTCATCGGATATCTTGCCTTTGGTATAACCTTTGGAGACAAGTCCTTGGAAGATCTGACGATTGGCCACACGATATCCCTCAGAGCGTTGGTGAGAGATGCAGCCTTGGAAAAACCAAAGGCAACTGCAGATGAACCGACTGCCTGTGGATATGGGTGCTGTGCTGACAAGAATGTGTCTCAATGGCTTAGATGGGTAAGAGTCGAGGAACGCAAGCGCACTTTCTTTGCATATTTCTCGCTTCTGAGTTCGACCTTAATGTACCTCGATTCCATTGCTACTGTGGATTGGCGCGAAATCGGATATGATTTGCCTTGTGGCGAGAAAGTCTGGTTGGCTGATAGTTCCTCGGCTTGGAGCGAAGCAATCAGGACAGATCCTCTGCAGCCACAGTTTGCCGAGGCGGTACGGCATCTGTTTGAGAACGATGCCGCGGCTGATGGTCAGATTAGAGCTTGTGGAACTCACTCTCCGAACGGTTATCGAGGCTGGCGCCAGCACATGGATCGTCTGCTGCAAACGGAGATGACTTGCTTTCTGCTCATTACAGCAATACACTACGAAGCCTTCCATGCTCGAACACAGCCTGGACCGTACTACGACAATGCTGATGAGGCGCTTGAAAGATGGCAGGCTCTTTGGACAAAAGCCTGTGCTGACGTGAGTTCTGAGCACGTTGAGAGGCTCATGAGCTGCAGCACCGCCATGTTCAACCACACGCAGTTGGTTCTGCAGGCAAACATTGAGGAAGCAAGAGAGAGTCTCATGTCCCGAAGGTTCAAGAAACTCCACATCTTGTTCTTGTTTCCCGACCACAGTCCCCAGCCTGGGTATCCTCTAGACTTGTCATGGACCGCCAACGAAAATCAGTTGATCGAGAACATGTTTTTCATAAGCGAGCAGCGCAGTGCGTTCCGTCATCTCGCAACATGCGCTCTGAATGCCTTGGAACAATCTGTTATATCCGTTTCAAAAGAGAGCCAGCGCGTTCAGATTAGTTTGCACGTGGCGGCATCCATGTTCTACAACATACAATGTTTGTGCAGCTGGCTATGCTTCTTCGCTCATTGTCTGGACCGAGGTCTGTATGGCGGCGACTTCGAATGGGATGTTAACGCAGACGCCAAGGATAGCCATTTGCTTCAGTCTATTCTGTTCTTTGCACAGAACCGAAAAAAGGAGTTCAATGCGTCATATGAGATCCTGAGCTCCCCAGATGACTTCGACAGGAATAAGGCGGGCAGACTTGCATGTGACCTACTTGATGTGCACCGTCATATACTGAGTCAATGTCGAACCTGGCCACGTGAGTATTTTCCTATGACGCTTTCATTTGCCGGAGTATGCCTCTAACAATGCGTAACTAGTTTTCGACCATGTTGGTGATGCTTTGAAAGGGCGCTCTCTTGCGATTTCGGACTGGATAGATGCCAACTAGCTCAATAATATTCTACTCTCTTTCGTTTGGCTTGAGAAGAAGTCCAAGTGAAACTTTAGCAAAGTAATTTGTCGTGGTCTAATTCGTTGAACCAGATTTGTAGGAGCTCTTAACGGGAGTTTGAATAAACTACCAATTGACGTTGATCCATCGACCTGGCTCGCCATCTATCCATTCCTGCCATGTACGTAAAGCAATGCGAGCCCGTCTGTGTCCCTTTTCGCCATACACAGCTGCGAATAAGCGGAATAATGGATGAGCGCCCGTTTCGACCTCCTCGACCCCCGTGCCACTGGCAATGGGCTTCAACGCGATCCCTTGAGCGGCCTTGCGAGCCCAGTATGCCTTTGAGGTGTTCAGCTCAAGGTCAAGCGCGGCCTGCATGAGACTCGCGGACATGACTGTATCCCAAATGCCATCCAGTCTTGGCTGGTAGAGCAAATTAAGCGCACGCCTTCGAGTCGTGTATCCGAATCCACACTGGACGACGAATGCAAGCGGGTTTGTCAGGGCTGGGCTCGGAATCAGGACACTCCCATCGCCTCTGCCTATGCCGGCTGCCTCCATGAGGAGAACATGTTCTGCTCGATTAACGATTGATTCACATAGCCCTGGCAATAGCCTCAGCCGCTTCAATGGGTTTGGCTCATGCGGATCCTTGTGAAATATAAGACGGATCGTCTCCTCGTAGATATGTAGATACTGGACTGCCTTTCCAATCTGGGCCTTGACCACTGGGGACCAGACAGAATCCCCCTCGCCAGATTTCAGGGCGCTTTCAAACATGTGAAGAGTTGACTCGATCTCTTTATAGCATCGTAGATGGAGCTTCTGTCTCGCAGCGAGGGAGGGGAGCTGCAACTGCCCACTTGCATGAAGAGCCGTGAGCTCCGCGAGATGCATCCCCATAAAGTAGACGAGAGCCCACATGAGCGACTCGGAAGCACGAGTGGCTAGTATGATATTCATCGGAGCCAGGCTCCTTTCCGGCGCGAATGCGGGATCGAGCTTGGTCGGAGGCGCGGTGTAGGTTCTCCATAGCCCGAAACTGTCGTCCTCGGCGGAGATGTGGTTCGGGGAGCCGACCACCTCTGCCATGTCCAGCTTTTGCTCGTGGATCTGGAATGCGATCAAGATGGAGCGGACTGACTGGAAGGTGACGGGCGTCACGCTCGGGAGGTCTCTCCTGACCATTTTCTTGGAGGCCCTACCCGCGGTGAACGCCTGTTCCTCAGCCTGGAGTTGTAGATATAGTTTATGGCCCGCCTGGAAATGCATCTGAGCTTGTTCGTATGATCCCTGGACGACGCTGATACAGGTGAAGATGGTGCTGGCAACAAGTGTGCGCCATCGGTCCGCCTTGGATGACATGGACCTTGACTTGGTGAGATGGGAGATGGCGGCATTGTGCTGGTTCAAAGCAAATGTGTTGCTGCTCGCTGGATCTGGGGATCTGAAGTCGTAATCGCGACACAGAGAGCCCAGAGCCGTGACGGCGTGCCATATCGCCGGGTCAGCGAGGCAGAACTGCGGGATCTCTCGGAGCCAGAAGTCGGTGTCAAAGGTGCCGGCTATGGAGGGTGCGGCGACGTTGATGAAATACTGGTAGACTTCGAGCTCCTGCGGATCTCTTCTCAGGATCGGGAAGGCGACTGGACGCGATAGCCCCCCATCAACAGCGGAGGGTATGGCGGGATGAGCCGCGGCGGGGGCTAGCTGCCGGGGCCGAATCGACGGTGCCGCTGTAAGAACTTGTGACGGTTTGGTAGAGGACGGGGGCTCTGGTGACGGAGTGATCGAGGAGTCAGAGTAGCCATCGCATTTCCGGCCAGTCGAGACACAGCGGTTGCATTCAGGCTTCTGCTGATCGCATCGAACGCGTCTGATTCTGCAAGGCGCGCATTGTCGCGGCCCAGCCGGTCAGTTTGAGCAACGAGATAGACGATCTTCATTCATGAGAGTGGAAGCTTACTTGCAGGTCAAGCACGGCGTCCGGACCTTGCGTTGGGAGGCTCGCTTAGGCGTGGGCCGGACCTCGATAGACGCCATATAGCTAGGTGGTTGTTCCTATGGTAATCTCATGCTCTACCTGACTGTGATATGTTGATTGATTAGAGGTCGGAGTGAAAAAGTCGCACGAAGAGGATGACATGTTATTCGTGCGCTAGGCGATCTTGGACTGATGAGAGAGACAGGGGTGGTGGATGACATATTCTCACGGATTTTGCCAGCTCACAAGATCGTTTCGTTGGTATGTATATTGGTATAGTTGCTGAGACTGAAGTGTGACAATACAGTCGCAGATGAGTAGGCTGCCATCGAAGAGTCTCGTTGACCGAATTTGAACGGTTTATCTACAACTCTTTGTGTATTGCTGCAACATGACTTCACTGGCACTTCTCCACTCAGGATAACCTTGATTGCAAGCTTGTGGGTCTAGTAATTGCGTCTTGGATGCAACTCTCTACTCGGCTAATATTCTCCTATGTAAGATTATTAGGCTCTTTTCGCTATGTACTATAAACAAAGTGTCCATAGGAAGAAGAGTCTTGAGAAGAAAATAAGATGGATATTCTTCCGCATACTCTTTGGTCTTGTTAATCTCTTTCTCATCTTCCCCATGTAGTCACTTTCGTTATACTGACAGCGCGTTACAGCCAGTGCAGACGAAAGCGCAGGAACATCACGAGAATAGACCAAATATTATATATCTAAGGAGAACTAGATTTGAGAAGGGCACGATAAACCCCGATCAACTGTTCTCGTCCGCTCCACAAAGGCCAGACGCTCACCGTGATAGAAGAAGCCCAAAGCCAGATGATTGACACAACAACCCAAGCTGTGAAGAACTGTATCAATTGTCAGTCAGATTATACTAGACAGAGAGTATACCGGGGTTACATACCGTTTTACTGAAGATGTAGTTAGCCGCGTAGATTGGAAGTGGCCAAAGCACCCAGTGACCCAAAAATGTCGCAATCGCCCAAATCATGGCTTGACGTGTCCAACGGCGCTGCTGCACATCTGCGTCGGCTTTATCCACGACGCTTATAGAAGAGTCTTGCTTGCTTGGTCCGGCATTCTTGGGTGATTCTTCGGCTTCGTTTGCGCTGACACCGCCGGACTCAGAATCATCCGTCACAGCCAACTTGTGCTCTTCCAGTGCCTCCCAGTCGTCTTGAGCAGGCCAGAAATATGAAATGATGATGGTGAAAAGCAAGGGGCTGAACATGGAGGCAACTGTCCCGTACATGCAAGGTAATGTAAGGCCCGTAGTAGCGATAGAGATCTCCCCCCCAAAGCGGTATGCTGTGCCGAGCCAGACAGCGATGCCGGTTATGATTCCGAGATAAGAAGAGCCTATGGCTGCGACCCTGCTCTGCCTCCGCCAGAGGATGGCAAAGACGGTGGGGAATGTCCCAGGACAAACGACAATGCCTAAAAGTTGTGGCTTCATGTCAGTTATCTGAACCAGGGGCAAGCTGATGAACGAGGCTTACCAATCGTGTAAAGAGTCCATGCCATGTCGATTCCACCATAGTGGCAAGCTGCAGTGAGCCCGGCAGAAACGATGCCGAAAAGAACAACACCGAATCGGCTCCATCGGATTAGATCGGAGGAGCGAGCCTCCGTGTTGACGTATGTGCGATAGAAGTCGAAGGAGAAAATGGAGGATACTGCAATGACCTGAGCCGAAAGGGTAGATGTGATGGCCATGAATGTCATCAAAAGGACAGCGACCGCGCCACCTGTTCCAGCGACGGCCATGGCTGCATAGGGGAGGACAAGGCCTGTGGTCACCTCCTCACTTGTCATCACCCTCGGGTATGTGGGAAAGGATGGGCTCCCTTCGAGACCGATGGCAACTAAACCAAGGACTGTGCCTAAACACCAGGGAATACTAAAGTAGGAAATGCTACCTGCGATATAGCCGGGGACGACGGAGGATGGAGATGCAGCGAACGCCTTGATGAAGTATCCGGTATCCATCTGCTCATGTTAGACACTGAAGCAATTTTCGTATCGACCAAATGGGCTTTGCTTACAATAACACAGCCAAAATTAGAAACGAGAAGAATGATGGCGAAATTGATGCCCTCTTTGGATGTCATCGTCAAAATTGACTCTTGATAGTTGCCTGCGATCTTGTGCTCATCTTGAGCAGCCACTACAAGGTCATACAGGCCACCAATCGACCCGACGCTCTCGTGTTGAAATGTCTTAATGGTGAGGTACAAGCAAAGAATAACGATGATTGTGGTGTGAATGTAGTCAGTGAGGAATCTTGGCGTATTTATTAGCATCGTCAACTCAAGTACCTAAAACTTGGGACTTACGTTGCTTTGATGCCTCCGAACAATGTGTATAGAACTACCCCGACAGGGACTAAGAAGGTAGAGGACATGATGTGCATCCCGGTCCTAACCACATGTTAGTGTAATTGAAGAGAGATAGGACCAAAAACATACAGAAAAGTGATGACTGATGATGCGCCGAGAATCATGTTGATTGTATTGAATAGGTTGTTGACAACGGCTAGAAAACCGAAGCTTATGTGTGCCAGAGTGCCTGTAAACCCATCAGTATGAGATATAGGGAATCAGAATATTGGTTTAAGTTAAAGTACCGTAGCGAAGACGAATCACTTCTAGCACGGTGTGCGCTTCCGGAATTCTTTTCTTGCATATGATGCCGAGATACGCAAAAGCAGCAATCATAGGGGAGCAGCCTGCTCCGTACCAGAATGCGCCGCTGACCCCGTACGAATAAGTGACCAAAACGCAGCTGAGTAAAGCTGTGCTCCAGAGCCAGGACTAAAACGATGTTAGGATATTAGCATCTCATGGTTCAACTGTCGGGACTTACTGAAACCACAGCTGATGCGACTAGGCCAGTGCCTACTTTTCGGTCGGCAACCATGAATCTAAATCCCTTGTTAGCTAAGAATCATGAGATGTATCATGGCTAGCCTACGTCTCGATTTTGGAATTATCTTCGCCCTGTGTTCGCTTCAACAAAGCAGTAATCCCAATCATGACTGGTAGCTTGAGTTAGTTTACGAATGTTGTTTTCTCTCTTACATCATGGCCACTCACCGAAGGCAAAAAGAAGGCCCACTACTACCACAAGCACATATCCGACTACTTGGGGAAGAGGTGAGGCAATGACGCCCTCGTCCTCAGCTCGCACGAGGGTAGCCATAGCGTATGAAGACACACGTGTAGCTGATGATTTAGAAGCTGTAGGCTGACCACATAACCAATGAGTACGGCCTCAACTGCGCGGGCGGGAAGCCGTTAAGTATAAACCTGCAGCCCTGTGCTCGGGAACGGAATGGGAGACACACAATTCGTCTACGAGGCCACGGCGCTGTAGATTTCGCCAGACCCGCAATGTCGTGCTCACTCCAGACGAGTTTCTGCTGGTTCAAAATGTGCGAAGGTGGGGAATGTGCGAAATAAGAACGAGATATTGCACCATCTGGGACCATTGAGATGAAACTACATGATACCTGATTAGGGAATCTTTTACGGAGGCTCTATTCTCGCTAAATTACCGTTGGAGTCATGGTCAGATAATTCACTTTGCCAAAATTGTGGCATATTGCGCCAGACATTCTCGTATAATTATTGGCATTGAATACTAAAATTCGGGGTTTGATCATAGATATCATATCACACGGTCAAGCCATTTACGAGAGATGGGAAATAAGGAGCGAAATGCGAAACGAAGGTCTCGCTGTCTATAATTCCAGCGATAGATAGCTTTTCCGCGCTTGTGCGAAGCGCCCGTGGGCAGTGAACCTTTGGTTCTTAATGGGGGCACCTGTAGCACGGTGTTGAACAAATGAGAAGTCCAGTCACAGGCTCACCTAGTCTAGCTACAGTCTATTTTATCTCACAGCTCTTTATCTCCTAGCCACGTAGATAGAACCTCGAGAGGTCAAGCATTTGATATCATGCGCAACAGACTCTACACTAAAGCGGCCCCTTGACGATGTGACAATCTTCTTAGGATTGCGTTAATGATGGCTAAACTTGGTTTCCGCTATTCTTGCGGCTCCGGTTCCAAGAGAATAAGTACATAGTTGCCTTAACTATTGGGGAGTATAAGATATACCATTCTGAGGGTTCAGACTTCTCCCGTTTTACTTGGAAGCTACTAAACGCTTCAACCTTCATTTTCCATTCTTCATCACTCTTTGTCATACGGTTTATAACAGGCTCCCGAATCCTATAATATAAACCTGTGGAAGCACGGCGGATGTTGCTAATATTCAGTACAACAAAATATGTTGTAGCGCCTACCAGAAGAGTAGTTATACCAAAGGTACCCTTGCATATGATTCATTAATACTCCAAATAGCAACGCAGAAACCAAGCGGGAGATAAAATATACTGACGTATGTGAGTAGTTTCACATTTTCAGAAAGACGAGTGGATGCACGACTCTCTATGACGCTGCTTGCGTTAAATAGCTATTATTTTTGGTAAGTGACCATAATAATTGCATTATATCACTGAAAGTACTTACCGCGCTCCTCAAGGCTTCCGCTCTTTTATAGCCTTCTTGGAAGTAGGATGCTAGTTCTCTCAAACGCATGATCTGGTCTTCTCCCTCTTGAACAAGTTCATATACTTGGTTGTCAACAACTCCCAACATGTCTGCTCGGGCAGCTCGGAAACGGGTCCATTCCGTCATTGCATCTTCTATCTGTCTGTGAAACATTCCGAGACCATCAACGACCCAAAAGTGCAGGCGTGATCTCGAAAACGTTTCATCGTCAGATAAAAGACCGTCATGCAATTCGGGATTCCAAATAGGGCTTTCAAAATCGATTGTCTTGCCGAGCTCAGCTCTTAGCTCATCCCAGTCGTCGGCGGCTTTGTCTAAACCGTGGACAATCACCCGGAAAATCGAGCCAGGACCGTGTGTGATCCCATCCCAATTATACTTTGACTCAGGTGCCAGCAGCAGGATAGTCCAAAATCTTATCATCGTATGGTTCCTTGCATCCAATTTGTACAACCTTGGATCATCTACATCACCTCGCGTAAAGATTGGGAAGTACGCCACAGTAAACGCTTGTTGCTGAATAGTATACTTCTAGTTGCTATAGAGCGGACCTTTCTTCCAGGTAGAGTTGAACTCTTGTGAGGTTCTCAGCCAAGTGATGTGAAAAGCTCTCCAGGAGGACTCGAATGGATTTCCAGATACGTTCGGTTGCCGACAATATAGGTGGTCGTTGAACATTCTCGAAATGAGTGGTTCTCGATTTCCGGGCAACCGTGGTCGATTCTTATTATCATAGACGAGTAAGGTCCAATCCAGGGCTTTACCGTCTACCGGTGCGGCATTGGAAAGACCCTGTATACAGACAAAACGGCACCATTCTCGTTGAGAAAGATCATTTTGACAGCCGTTTGATCCCCAGTCTGGATCTTCAACTTCTTCTTAGCGGGTAGTAACTGCACCTTAAGTAGCTCATCAGGATAAACCCAAGTTGGAGGTACCTGAGGCCTGCCTGGATGGCGATCTGACGGGAGCAGATTGAGGTTAGGTTTAAGGCTGGATGGAATTCCAGAACCAGGTAATGGGCGTCGGTCGTCATTCACAAATTTCTACAGTAACCTATCTCAGTATTCATATATGTACGAACATGTCAAGTCTTCATCACTTCCCACAAGTACGAAAATTTGATTATTCCACTCCATAGATCGCCGTCCATTAGTTAACATCACGTCGCTATCAAGCCCTGGCCATACCAATACTCCACCGCAGCGTTGTGTTTCACTGCCGACCCTTTAAGCCCGGCAAGCCCTAGCTAACCGAGAAACGAGCTATTCTCACATTGATTCCAGCTTTAAGTTTTCAAAGTTTAAGTAAGAATTGGGCGAATTCTAACACTACTATTAAGAGCAGACATCTCATTGCATCTCGTTGCCATTCTATTGGAAAGAAACTTTGAATCTCTTCAATAAAGCGCCCCAACTGCCCGTCGCAGGTCATCTTGGTCTACCCCTAGGCTCTTAGTCTGGCTTTCTCAAGCGGCAAACCATCCTTACCCGCGGTCGCATTAGGAAGCAGCTGGTAGTTTCCATACAAGGCCGGCTGCACGAACTTGGTCGGAGCTTCGGTACCAAGCTCGAGGGAGTAAAGCTGCTCGTTGCTCGCTCCAACCTTCAGACTCTCAGGGCGAGGAAGCACGGGCGCCCTCTTTGGCTCGCGCAGTTCACCAATACCTTGGTAGACCTCGATCTTGGTACCAGTGAACTTGGATGGGCAGAGAACAACGCCACCGGGACCAACATATCGCCACGAGAGATGTAACTGAAGGTATCTCTCAATTTCAGTAAAATCGCTAATGTTATGATCCTCGCTTTCGTCGAGCGCGTGGTGCAGGAGGCTAATGGTCAGGGGCACCTGGGCACACGAGAGGGTGCCATCACCAGCCTGCTTGGTGCAGTTGGCGCACGATCCCTCAGTTCTGCCACCACCTCCACCAAAGGTGTAGACCTGGCCGACGAAATTCTCTCGTTTGACGAGAGTCTCTCGTACCTCGTTGGCTCCGCCTAGATAGAACTCAATGGCGTATGAGGCTCCCTTCAGGGCGTAGCGGTCGTAGACGACACTGATGATGTAATCCTTCCATGTATTGTCCTTGTCTGCTGTGAGGCCTTCGGTCTCGTGTTGGAGTGGCTTGACTAGATTTGCAGTGCTGGGGTAT
Organism: Clonostachys sp. G952; assembly: GCA_027569935.1. NCBI lineage: Eukaryota > Fungi > Ascomycota > Sordariomycetes > Hypocreales > Bionectriaceae > Clonostachys > Clonostachys sp. G952. Next base: position 49,944 of record JAPDLB010000089.1, on the reverse strand, counting down.
GTGTCGTTGATGTAATTTCGGAGATGCTGCTGGTAGACTGGCTCGTCCAAGTTCCCCTCACTGTCCAATGCCCCCTTTGACAAAGCCATCAGGTCATCGTACTGGTAGTTCAGCTCGGTCCAGTCACGACACTTTTTGGCAGTGTAGACGTTATTCTCATCATCAGCTCGTCCACCATCCTCCAGATGGAAAGGCTGCAAGGGGTCATGGCAGGTATCATCTCTAACATTGTGCGGGTCCGGGGCCTCCTGTTTATCGAACCACAGGTCGGGATACAGGCATTGCCAGATGGACAAAAGACGGTCAATTTGGCTGTTCATATGTTATTAAACCGTTGAGATCTATTGGTGAATATAAAATCAATGACTTACGTGTGATGGAGCCAGAAGATAGGATCGAACGCGGCCACGGGAACATCCGACATATGGCCGGCTCCAGAAAGAAAGTTACTGCCTCCAACCATATTCTATGATACCCTCAGTCAGCGCTAGAATGGCAAATATTGTCACTTGTGTACTCACGTGAACGTTGTTGTGGATGTACTCCAAAGACATGTATCCTGTTTTCGGATCTGTGTGCTTCTCATTGTTCCATTTGGTCGAGGCAAACTCTCCCCAGGTCGTGTTGTATGCCTTCGTGAACATGCGGTTCACAGAATCCGCGAGGTTACCGGGGTTGGGCAAGACCCTCTGCTTGGGATAGTCGGGGTCTTGTTCTTTAAGTAAACGTAAGGACGCAAGACTGTTATTCGCCTGGAATGGATTGTTGACACCATCAAGACCTTGAAATTCCGTCCTGTCATGGTTGACCGTGATGCCATATCTGCTGATTCCGGTGCATCTGCTCCACTATCTCTTAGTTAGTTGTGAATCAATGAAGCTTATGAAAACAGGAATGATGTACCGGCAACCAAAAGTCGTCTGATTTTGAATTCATGATGATTTCCTTCTTATGAACAGGAGGATCATCCTTGATATTCCAGTCCTTCTTACCCTCAGGCATCGAGCCAAATGGCAGAGGGTCACCAAATGAGTCCTTCTCCGGGTTCTCGAATCCCCACAGCGGATTGGGAAAGACGCCGCCGGGGTAATAATCGGCAACTTCGGGAGGAGGGAAGATGCGGACAGACGCCTGGGTCATCACCTTTGGATAGGCAAAGTCCTGAGTATAGCTCTGATGCCGCGCCCAGTCCCAGTAAGGCATACGCCAGAGGTTAGCCGCGTCAAGCCAGGTTTGCTCGTCGCTAATCTGATGCTTGGTCTTCCAATGCTTGATGACTTCCTTCATATTCTCCCAAATGCATTGCTGTACCAGAGGGTTAGCTAAAATTGTCCTCAGGTTCAGTTACACCACATTGCCTCTGACATACCTCAAAGAGTAGCATATAAGGGCGGTGCCAGGTGGGGAAGTTGAGGCCATTGTGATTGCAATAGCCTCCAAAGGGCTGCGCTCCGGGATCTGGATGCGGTATTGGGGTGTCCGGACTTTGCCTGGGCTTCTCGGCGCCATCCCAAGAGGTTTCAGGATAGCCGTGCTGGTAGAGGTTTGTTAGCATGAAGTTACATGAGCAACGCTTCTAAGGGAGCACCCACGATACCAGCAACCTGGAAGTAGGAAAGCCTCTCGTCAACGCTCTTTTGCTTGAAGTTTTCAAGAGCAAAAACAAAGAGCGTCCACTGCCTTCTGAGATCTGGGTCCTTGGAGTTGGCAAGAATCGAGATCTCGTAACGGACGGGCAGGTCGGTGACATATGGAATGACCTTGGTCTTGGTCTGCGCGGAGCTGGGGCGGGGGAGGCCCTTGATACCGTATGTTCCGGTCATGGTGGTGAGGAATGATTCTGTGTCAATTGATTGGAAGTAGATAGGAGTCGATGAATTTGAAGAGAAGTGGTTTCTGTGTTTGAGGCCTGGTATTTATATCACTTTGTGCCTTAGAATGGGGGAAGATGTACCACGAGCGCTTACATTCAGATGTTTCGACGGCGTTGCCCGATCCATCTCGACCATTGGTAGCATATGCATAGGACGGTCCGGCCCGCGGCTGAAGTAACAAATTGCAAATGATCGGTCTCGAAGCGACTTGGCTCCATGGGCTGTATCCCCAATGGAGTTAGTTCAAGGAGAACTATCAACAAATATTGAGCTGCGAGTCCTGCTGACTCTGCTTCTGCTCACCCAATAGTTCCCGTGTTCCCACACCTGACACATTGGAGAATGCATTCCTACCTGGAACCGGATAGGGCGTTCTCGATAGTTTGACGTTTTTGGACGGCCCCGTTACAATTTGATGCTGTTGTCCGGGTTCAAACTGACACCGGCTGCATCTTTAGCGTCAATGTGACCAATCCAGGCATTTTCTATCCTGGCAGTTATAAGCAACTTAAGGCAGGGGTTTTATCACATGGCCAGCTATTTCCAGCTCGCGCCACGAATTCGGTCAGCCAGTTGAAGAACCATTCAACATCGGCAAGCTGCTCTAGTGACTTTCGATGATTAACAAGAGCCAATCATGGATTGGCTATCTCGCCTTGCACACTAATCCATCATCACGATAATACACCGCTTCCTGAAATATTTAAGGCACGCTGTCGAGCCCTGCTAGCTATTACTTAGCCGACCAATGGAGATATGGCCAAGCTCCGCACAGCCTACGTCTTGTACATAGTTTATATGCAGGGGTAGTTGCATCTCTGAGACATTTCAGCTAGCATTGTGGGCAAATGGGGAGTTGAGTTCAATAGTTCATGAGCCCGGCCTCGGGATCCCGGCCCCTGAAGACAGCAATTCTTATTTGGGTCTTATGCTTGGCGTTCGTTGCTTAGCTCTGATGACTGCACACAGTGTCACGACCTTTGTCAAGTATTTCATAGGCTAGACTGTGTACGTGTACAATGCAAGAAGAAACTCCTGGTGGGTCTCATCAAACAAGGGGGAGTCCTCATCCTCTAGGAAAGTGAACATGAAAAGAGTAATGCGTAAAGCCATGAGGAAATATTCGTCGCGGCAGCACACTACTTCTTCTGAATCCTAAACGATTAATAAATTCTCACTCACTACTGGAACATCTCATATCTTCTACTACAAGTCGACAAGCTCTTGAGTGCCTATAGCTTGGTTGCGCTTCCAGGCCAAATATGGCGGGCCACATCCTGCACAAGACACAACTTCTCCCACATCCGTCTTTCGCCTTGCACACCGTCAAAGAAAATAACAGAACAAAAGCCACACGTGGGGCTGACCGCTATAGAGTCTGCCATCACCTCCTCCACCGGCCGTTCCTGGCCCTTTGCGATTACTCCAGCCGCTTCCCTGACGCGCTTCACGATTGCCTCTACCTGCTCCAGCTCCGGAGTCTTCGTGTCCACGACACCCAAAACAACGTTGGTTCCCCGAGGTATGAACCTGAGAGGCTCCAAGTCACCCTCATCGACTTGAAGATAGAGGGTATGGAAGTCAAGGCCGCCAAAAACCCTCTGCGCGATTGGCTCAAAGGACGAATGGGGGCCAAACTCGTCAAGCACGTTCTTGGGCGCATTTCCGCGGCAGATGTGAATGCCCACGTGGAAGTCTTTGGGCAAATCCCTAAGGCACTCATTATGTGCCCAAATATAGAGCAATAGAAGCTCGTTGGGATCGACTCCCTCATATTTGAGGCTGTTCAGGAAATCCTGGTCCACGAAGCAGGTAAACAAAGGGTCATCAACCTGTACTGAACGAAGGCCAGCGTCATATAGGATCTGCAGTTCCTTGCGGTACGCGACAATGAGATCGGTAAAGTATTCCTTGTCCGAGGAGTACACCCCGGGGAGATATGCCTCGCCACGCTTCATATGAATGTGTTGGGACGTCACAGACGGCAAGGTCAGTTTGCATTCCTTCCACTGTGGAGGTGGGACAGCTGCCTTGAGCCTGTCCCAAGAGTCTAGAAAGCAGGGTTCAACATGTTTGATCTTCCCCGTAGCAACCCAGGTCGGCCAGGTCTTGTGACCCAGCTTAGCTATCCCATTGAGATGGAAGAGCCCTGACCGAAACGGGCCGCCTTCAATCGGCACGGCATGGTGAGTCTCCATTCCTTCTAGGTTCTCAAAGAAGCCCCCCAGGAAGAATCTGCGATCGAATTCTCCAGTGGTAATAGGGCGAACTGACAAGGCGAGCTGCTGCTTGGCAGCGTACCTGATGCCCTCATGCACGGCTACGAGGTCATCAGAGGCCTCAATTTGCTCATAGAAGCCAATGGATTGAGTGACATCCCGGAGGCGGGTAGGTCTAATCAGAGACCCAATATGATCAGCACGAAATAAGGGTGGCATGTTTGAAAAAATGAAAAGGAGATAAAAAATATAATCTTTCTGTACGGTTGGTGTAGTCAGGATACTTGCTAACAACAGATGGAAAACAGAAAGAGCCAGAAAGCCATGATAGAGAGACGAGAGCACCTTTTATCTTTTCATTGCAGAGGAGAGAATGGACAATTTGGCAATATTTGGATCCAGCTAGAGGCTCATTTCCAAGAAAACAGACATTGACCACCAACAGTCCAAACTTTAAAAATGAGTCAGTCACAAGCGCTTCATTGAATTCCCAACAGTCACTAGAGTGACAAAGACACGAAAGAGAGCCAATAGAGGTGGATGGCTGCAACCTAAATTCCTACGCATGACCCTCCCCCAACAAATGTGATCCAGAAAGAAAACCACAGCCTCGGCTCTACTCTGTCTCTATGTGCAGTGAATGGACAAAATTGTATACGGTTTGGGAATTCGCAACACCAACACCAAAATTTTCAATTCCGCCCCCAGACCTATTCTCCTCGTGACTGTGACCCATGCTACTGAGGCGGAGTCGAGCGAAAAGAACATTTGTGTGTGTAGCGCCCCGGTGATCAAATAATCTGTTGGTGTGACTAAGACTCGCTCGGTGTAAGCCGGTCGAACTACTTGGGGAGGGTGACGGTTGTGATCTGCCCCAAAGTAGGCTTAACAAATGGACGAAAAACGTCACTTGAAATTTAAGTATGATAAAAGCTATCGTAGTACCATAGGATTGAGAGTGAGCGATGTTAGCCACTACACCATATCGGAGTACCACAGGATCAGCAATCCAGATCATATTGACCTGGCTTTGATGGGGACTAGACTCGAAGAGATGTTCCAATGTAACTCAACTCCCCGAATCCTTGAAGTCTATGACGGCCAACTCTGATGTGCTTCCAATAGCGTCGAACGGGACTGTCATGTAAGGAGGAGCACTTGGTGGAAACCTAACCCCCTTACATCTCCAACTCATTCATCAATGTATTGACCAAAACGGCCACTAGAGGCACCATCGAATGATGGCAAAAGCGGGCCGTTACGGCCGCTGAGGCTTGCTTAGTTTATATTGTTGCTCAGTTTCTTGGGCATCTAAATCAACCAATAGTCCCACACTAGACGATGAATACTCCAAGAACCTAGTTAGCTCCTTGGCTGGGCAGTGCAACAACACATATTGACGTCAATGTGCAGCACCAGATCCTCATGGAAGCCTTCGCCGCCCACTCGTCTTTGTTGCGGTTCACAGCGCTAGTGTTAGACTTGTTGGTTGGCAAACGTTGCTGATCACGTTTATTGTCATGACTGATTCAAGGATTTGGGATGATCGAACTAACACCGCAACAGGAAGTTATGATCGAGTCTGAAATCGCTCGACGTGAATTAAGCTAATAGGATGTGGGGGGGCAGAAGTGGAAGTTCAACGGGGAAATATCACGTTCGGGCTGATACAAGCTCCTTCAACATCAAATATACTACAGCACTCGGAAGGATTACAAGGAACTGGGAAAGATGCTCGGATTTGACGTATAATTGGGACAGCAAGCTTTGATAGCCATTAAGAAACCTCAGAATCTCTCACTCATGATATGCATGCAAAGCTTTATCCGGAGTGAACTAGAGAGATATTGTTGAAGTGAACATAATTTCAGTCTTGACTTAACTATCTACCCTATACCTTACAGTAGTCCAGATCCCAAGGTACAATGAGTAGATTTATCTACTTCAAGAGAACTAATTCCGCCCATCATCAACAGTTGTAAGTTACTAACGATCCTCTGAGAAATCGCGAGTGACTCAAGGGGTTGAGTGTGACAATTGATTTTTTTCCCCTTCCAAGTTCCCCAGGCGTTGATCAAGACTGGGTGTATCTAATTCTTTTTTTTTCTTTTTCGTTATAGGAAACTGCCTAGAATATATATAGCACTGGTCTCAATAAATCCCCTGCTTCTCAAAATCCCCTGCTTCTTATAAGTATGTTGTGTTCCCATCTTGTGCTCTCGCATCCCAACGAGCCTCGGAGTTATTAAAGATGATTATCGTCAGCGCACGTCATTCAAACCGGGGATGACATGGACAAACAGGCCCCACAAGTGCTCGACATTGCCAGTAGGAAGTCGACGTTAGCCCATAGAGAGAAATAATTTACGGTAATGCGAGGAGTGGGCCATTGGATCACGCAATAGCCATGGGAAATGAGCTTCATGATGCTCTCCCACTCACCGGGGCATCGCTTGCTTCTTGCTCCATATCCATGACAACAGGCGGTGCAGCTCCCCCTTCGAGTGCACTCAAACACGGCAACAGGGTCTATCGATTCAAATCTCTGGGCCGCATTGTGATCGATCCCTTCTGGTCCTGGAGTGGGCCAGATCGAAGTTGCTTCGTTTTTGGGCCCGATTTAGCGATTACCTCTTTGGAGGGTTGTGGACTAATACGGCCCAGCACATCTCGTCGTCGGCCGACTGGCTACTTCTCGTTACTTCTCTTTGTATCATGTTTGATAATTTGCATTCAGGCGGAAAAGGCAAAGGCTCAAAGACCGGCAAAGCAGTTAGGGTTAACAGAAGAAACTGCACAACAAAGTCACGGTCAGGCTGTATCACATGCAAGACAAAACATGTAAGCTTCCCCGCGCTGTGAGATCTCTCGTGCTCAGAAAGTAATCTGGCCACAGTTGAAATGTGACGAAGCCAAACCAGAATGCTTCAACTGCCGTGGGAAAGGTGTCAAGTGCGGAGGTTACGGACGCAAGCTCCAATGGTCAATGAAACATCAGGTTAACTACACTACTCATAAATCGGCATGGCACAAGAGTCGAGGCTGCCAAACCGGGTCCGCTGGATTGACAATGCGCCCCGCAGAAATAAAACGCGATCTCTTGGAGTCCGGAGAACGGCTTACACCTTCAGACTTGACTGGGAATGCCTCGAAGCTGGTTGAAGCACCTTTCGATGCATCCTTTCTCTTGCATTTTGATTCCGCATTCGAATTTGTCAACCATGAACCGGACGATCAATTGCTTTATACGCCAGATCTTGACAATGAGCAGCCATGGGATACAGATCCTACCATGCAACTCCTAGACTTCGGCAGCATGTCTGAGTCTCATCTCAGCCCTCCGCCACAAATAACCGCTCAGACTCACCACGTGCTGGCTGAAGAAAAAGACTCTTCTGATGCCATCGTTTCACTTCCGGTCGCCAGAGATAGAGTCCACTGGGTACCTCGAAACATCTTGAATATCCCTTCCCTCCTCATCACCCGGTGGTTTGAACAGGTGTGCCCTATTTGGTCAGCCTTTGACTCTGAAATCAGTCTCAACCGGACCTTGGCGAAGAGACTATGGGGAGAGTCAGAAGCGGTGCTCACCTCCCTTCAAAGCATGTCAGCCGCGTATATGTCGAATCAAGCTCCACAGATGAAGGCCGCCGCATTCCAATACATGCAGGCTGCAATGAATGCTATTACGTCGGAAATATTGGTTCTCAATACGAGGGGGGTAATGCGGACGCTTCCTGTCGGGGTGCTATTTGCCCTTGTGTGTATGGGGACCATTTTTGGCTGGATCAATCGCCACGAGCTTGTCAAACGACTGCTGAAAAATACAAAAGCTATTTTGTCAGAGGCCAAACTACACTCCCAAAACTTCTCACCATCTGACCGTGAGATGCTCAGCTTCTTTGTGAGTAGTACTCAATATTGGGATACCTTGGTTACGTTCATGGGGGTTGAAGATGAGTCTGGTGCGGCCGTCGGTGATGATAACTCTGAGGATACCATGCTGCATTTCGATATCAACGGCAACGGATCCCAATGCTCTACATTAACGCCACATCCATGGACGGGAATCTCTACAATGACTTCTCAGCTCTTTTGTGAATCAATAAAGTGTTGTCGATCGTTCCGAAAGAAGATGAGGGGGGATGAAGAAGGCCATACGAGCCTGCTAGATGCCCTGGATTTCATGGCGAAGGCTGAACAACTGGAAATTATGTTGAAGCAATTGGAGTACCCGAATCTGGATGAGATTGGCGAGACTGGGGATCGACTCACTCCTCGACAGCATCTTATCGAAGCGGCTGAAGCGTACCGCTTATCCGCCCTCCTGCATCTTTACCAGACCTTCCCGAACACAAGCACAGAGGTATCGCCTATTGGGTCGTTTGAAATAGCTAGGGACGATGTGATTTGGGGTGATAGAGTTGTCCCCCTAGCTTTGTATTTGACGGATCTTTTGAAGAAGATTCCACCAGAATCGGGGAGTCGATCTCTGTTACCGATCCTGTACATTGCAGCCAGCACAGGATTACGCTTTCGGGGAGGCCCATCAAATCTCCAACTGACAGCAGGCCTTGGAGATTCTAGTGGACTTTCGGCTGATAATGCCATGTCCTACGACTTAAGCGACCTTTCTTGGACCAGTCCCCATGGATCATTCGACGCTTTTACCTCCGTGAGTGAAGACATCATTCTGATTGGCGACGCTCGCCATCTTATCATGCAACGATTGGGTCTGTTAGAGAATTGCTTATATCCAAAGCCGATCGAGATAGCAAAGAATCTCGTCAAGGCGATCTGGGAGGCTTATGACAACGATATTTTCGATCAACACGATGTTCATTGGGCTGATATTATGGAGGATCTTGGCCTGAGGTCAATTTTTGGTTGATGTATTTTACTTTGATCCAAGAGGCCAAAAGCATTCCGGCCCGTCTTAACACAGAATTGGCTCCCCAAGAAATTGGAGCACGTGAAATGACGAATAAGCCGTGGTGTTCGTTTGCCATGCGGTCATCATTAAGCTCTGCTAATACTGTGAGCTGGTTGGGCATTGGCCTAAATGGTCCTGAGATATCCTTTCTTAGAAAGACGTTGCGTGTTCGTACCGGATAATTTTCAACTCTGGCGAACACAACAGCTCGGACCGCACGAGCTTACGAAACCTCTTTTTTGCCGACTCTCTCTACTGACTCTCACCATGTCCTCCCCTCTGAACGTAGACCAAGTTCTGAGCGATCTTACCCTAGATGAAAAGATCCAACTCCTCTCTGGCCGAGATACCTCACAGAGCGGGGACCCTCGAGACGAAGTTTCAGAGAGAGAATTTGAGCTAGAGACGAGTTTGTATTGGACAGGAGTGTAGGTAGTTTGGGGGAGTTGCTTAGTCTAGAACAAAGCCCCGAAGCGCCCTCCTTGTTTGTTAAGAATGTACTGAGCCGGTAGCTAAGCTTGCAACGATCATAGCGGAACTATCAGTACAATGAACATAAAGCCGGTGCAGAACTTGACAAAAGATAGCGAGGCGATGGAGTTCGTATGAGCACTGATCCATGCCACATGTTTGCCACTACCCTTGGAAAGTTAGTCTAGGAATTGAGCAATGCCCATTTCATCTTTTATTACCCTAAAAGGAGCCATTTTTGTTTTTTTCCCCCTCGGAATCCCCCGTTTCTCGGGTCAGATTACGTACCTGGGGGGCGAGGTGGCCCTACAAGGGTCCGGCGTATTAGCTGAGGGACCCAATGAATTACGATTCCCCTTGCTGCCGCGTCTCGTTTCTCGTTCTCCATTTCTCGTTTCTCGTTTCTCGTTTCTCGTTCTCGTGTCGCCTTTTTAACCATCCGCCCACACCCCCCCTTGCATTGACCGTCCCACAGACAGGACGGTGCAACTCCGTACCTACAATTTCATTCTCATACGCTTGTGTTTCACAGAGCCTCATAGTGTGATGAAATCGAGTCAGGACGTCCGACAACTCAACCACGATACGACTTCCGGGGTGAACAGCAGTGTCAATGCCGTTTCTCGTTTCTCGTTTCGCGTTTCGAACAATTTGGACCGGCCAACGATGCGTCGATGTTATGGCACCGCCTCGTTGACACCGCCTCACCCTTTAAACTCCTTCTCTCGCGACTTATAAAAGTCTTCCAACGTCGTTGACTCTGCATTCGCTCTTCACACATCATTGAACACCAAGGCCACAGAACTTTCGTCAGTACTTTCGTCACACACAATCATGAAGACTGCAACATCCATTATCGCACTTCTCGCCACTGCCGGGGTCGCATATATATACCCTAGCACCGGAACCACCTCGCTGAGGGAGGAGGCGGCGAAGAAGAACCTTCTTTTCGGGTCCGGGGCGATCAATCCGACCTACCTTGAAGATCCCGAGTTTGCGGCTGTTCTTGCGGATCAGTTCAACAGCCTCTCTCCAGAAAATGAGATGAAGTTGGTCGTTGCTTAACCCAACCCCAGGGAACTACAACTGGGAAACATCGACACACTAGTTCAATTCGCGGAAGCCAATAACATGGTGGTCAAGGGCCACGGACTCATCTCGAGCTGCTGCAACCCCAACTATCTGCTTAACATCACTCGCCCCGAACAGTTTCGTGCTGCGATGAAGGCTCATTTCAACGCCATCATGCACCGATACGAGGGCAAGGTTGATCGGTGGGACGTCGTCACCGAGGCTCTCGAAACGCAGGGCGGCGGCTTGCAAGTCAACGACTTCTACAAAGTACTAGGCCCTAGTTACATTGAAGATGCCTTCCGCATTGCTCGGGAAGCAGCCCCATATGCCAAGTTGCTCATCAACGAGAATCTCGTTGAGTCAATTCCCAGCAAGCGGCAGGGGCTCTACAACCTGGTCTCCGGGCTCGTAGCGAAAGGCGTCCCAATCGACGGAATCGCTCTACAGATGCACATCACCGAAGTCGCTCCGATCCCTGGCGTGATTACAGATATGGTCAACTCATACGAGGCTCTCGGACTGGAGGTGACTATCGCAGAAATGGATGTCCACACACTCAACGCCACACTCCAGGCCGATATCTACGGCGCCGTTATCAAAGAGGCTCTAGACGCTGGAATCACCGACATCAGCTTCTGGGGTTTCACCGATAAACACGCCTACACCTGGGTTGAGGGTGCGAAGCCACTCATGTTTGACGAGAACTATAACGCCAAGGGTGCGTTCTATATCACTCATGACGCTCTGCAGAACTTTGTCCATCAAGCTATCAATGATACCGCTGTACACTATGGCTGTCGCAACACACGGAGTGTCGCCGCGCCTGCGCAATAGTGGCATCTTCGAGATACAATCCCCGCAGCCGCAGTAATTACTCCTTAGCACCTATTCTTCTTAAGGGGCTAAATCCATGCTCTATAGAAATATACATCTTATTGGACTGAAAACAACTTGATTACTATTTGACACGACTCGTAGTGGCGTTTGAGACACCTTTCGTCTCTACACCTACGTCAAACTTATGAAACCTCAGAAGAATGCCGATCACGATTGCGTCGGGTAAACGTATCCAGACACGCATTAGTTGATGATCTGAGGCGGAATGATGGTAGGGGCTATAAGGAGGGATAAAACGTAGGCTTACATGTTTCCGTGTCGTGATGACGAAGCCACCGCATCATAAGCTACTACACCACCCGTGAGTACGGTGCTGTTTGTCGCGCACCTCGCTGAGGCCTGTCGCGCTGAGCCAACTCTAACAGTGGCTTAGATTGCTTCTCGAGGTGATTTGTGTGGGCCAAACTTCCTAGATGAAGGCGCGGAAGAAATAATCCATCACTGGAGACATGATAGGACGAGACTGGGTGGCGCTTTGAACGAAGGTACGGGCACTAGATGTGGAGGGAATGCTATACCGAAACCTTCATCGATAACTGCCACGTTGATGCAGACGATATCCCGCTCCATATGTAACATCACTATTACATCGCATTAAGCCCCATCATGGCCCATGCAATGGCCTGTCTTATAAACTACATGGTTGCCTCAGGCATATAGGATCGCAAAATTTGGTAGCGACTGCTAGGCAATCCGTGTATTTGTATTGAAGGTCTGATGCCAGGTGCAGCAGTTCTAAACTTCGTTATTCACGTCCTTCGGTACCTTTTGCATCCATTCTACCCTCTATCATGCCTCCAATCTTCAATGCCGACTCCTTGGGCGTTCTCTCGAGCGTGTCGTAGTCTGTGAACGTCACACCGAACCGGATATCGTACCCCAGGCACCATTCTAGAGACATACTTAGTATGGTGAAGCACGAGGCCATGGCCCGCCCTGGGTTGAAAAGAAAAAGAAAGCGAGTTGAGTTGAGAGGACTTACCCAAGTTGTCGATCAACGACCAGGCGAAATATCCGGATACCTTTGCACCGTCCTGTGTAGCTCCAACAATAGCATCCAAGTGGTCCGAGAAGTATCTTTGCCGATAATTGTCTTTTACAGGCTCTTCCCGATTCATCTTGTCTTCCCCAGGGCAGGGGCAACCGTTCTCGGTAATGTAAAAAGGCTTTCCGTACGTTTTGTAGATTCTCAAAAGGTGTTTTCGAAAGCCTTGGGGCGCAGACCGCAACCAGTGGATTCCGCTGGGCTCGCCGATCGAAATGCCGGCCTTGTTCTCTTGGCTCTCGTCCACGTTTCCTTTGAAATCCGTATCCGGCGCTGGAGAGGTGCGGTGCCGCGCAAACTGAGAAGTATAGTAGTTCATACCGTAAAAGTCGACCTCGGCCTCGCGCAGCAGGGCAAACTCGGCTTCCGTGAAAGTAGGGAGGCGCTTCCCAAGTTGGGCACGCATGGCCAGGGGATAATCCTGTCCAAGCCTTGAATGCGGCGCCATGTTAGTAAGTTTGTGGGTACAGGGCATATTCATCTCTAGATTTCGACCAAGCAATGCCCAATAAGGCTACTCACATCGTGGGGTTGGCGAACCAGCCCATAGAGAACTGCATCCTCCTCTCAGCGGCTTCATAATCCTTGGGTTCTGTGGAATCCCACGGCTCGATATAGTCTCCATTCAGAGACACGCCAATACGTTCTCCTTGCCCCAGTCTAAACTCCTTGTTGTACAGTCTTACCGCCTTCGCGTGTGACAAGATAAGAGACTTGCCAACAATCCAAGGTTCAGTTGACGAGTCGCCCTCGGTGCAGTCTTTGTTAGTACTGCTTCGTCCCGGGGCGTCGACGCCTTGTGAAAATCCCTGTAGTTATGAGCCTCTCTAATCTCGGGTGCGGACAGGGTCTCAGACGGGAACCAAAGATCGGAGTCGTTCAAATTTTCGCTACTCACATGTATAGAAACGACCCACAGCTCATTCAGAGTGATCCAGTTCTTCACCCGGTCCCCAAAACGCTCGTAGTATACCCTCGTATACCGCTCGAAGTCCTTCTGGGACTCCTCAACGTTTTAGCCAACCGCCATAACGATCTTGTAACGCCTGTGGCAGGTCCTAGTGATACAGAGTAAGCCAGGGCGCGATCCCCCTGGCAATGGTGTGTGCACTGGAGGCTCTTTGGTGATGCATCTCTCCCAAGGGAAGTTGTGATCTTTTATAGAGAAGAGAACTCCACTTTACCTTGTCGTCGAAGGCTCCTCGTATAAAAGTCCGATATACCGTAGCCCACTTCTAGTGCAATGGTTTGAACGAATATATACATGTCTGGACTACATGGAAGCATTTGGCCGAGACGGCTCCGCTTTAAAGGGTGGTCAACCCCAACGAATATAATTGCCACGCATAATTGTCCGACCTAAACTCTGCTCTTCTGCTGCTGCACCGACATGTTCCGGCCACGGAAATGGATTCGCCAGGCAAACGGCAGGCTTGTGGGCGATGCCGTCGCCGCGAGGTCAGGCTTCGGGTAGCTCAGAATCCAACAACGCATCAACAAATCCCCTGTTTGAGCCGCCGGAAAGCCAAAGGCAGGCTGCTCTCAGAGTGCATCTGAACCTCCTGGCTGGGTTACTAGTTGTCGCTCCGTCCGATACGGCGGCGTCGATTGCAAATCACTGTATTTTCCTGCCATGAGGCCACGCTGCGGGCGACCGTCAGTCGTTTCTTCATCTCGCCCACAGGTATAGGCGACCCCTTGGAGATCCGCGCGCGGATTCTGCGCAGTCTTGCTGTTGACACCGAACCGGAGCGAATCGGGGCCCTCAGGAGTCTCACCCTTCTTACAGCCCTATGCGCAGCCGTGACATACGTTGTCCCCAAGGCTCTTGTCCCAAATAAGCACATGACTGCCCCTCTATCTCTCCGAGCGTCGCGACAAATGCTCAGCATCTACGAAGACTACGACCTCGAGAACCCCAACTCCTCGTCCCTCAGCATCAGATTATTCCTTTCGTCGGCCATACAGAACACCACAGGAACGCATGGCTTTCCATATCCTGGGCGAAGCGGGCCTCATCGCCATGCGAATGCGTCTTTACGATGAGAGCTCGCTCGACGGGGTGGAGCCCATTGAGGAGAATCTCCTCCGAAACCCCTTCTGGCAGTTGTACGTCTGCGACAAGACGGCCTTGGTCATGAAAACCCGTTCGGTGACAATCCACGAATCTTTATTTGAGACTGCTCTTTCCCTCAAGCCACATTCGCGAAGCCCAGTGCCACTCTTCGACCACGGAAGTGAATCAAGCGGTGCCGGGACAGAAGACCGTCTCCTGGAGGGATTTCACATCATACGTCGACTGTGGGCCATGGCTGCCCGGGTCATCCAAGTTATGGAGTCTAGCTCCAAGAGGACTGGTGACGCCCGTGCCGATACGGAAGTTTGTCATGAGAACATCGCACGGTTGTCGGAAGCATACTTTGAGATGATCGCCTTGACGAATAATCTCCCTGCCTTGACCCGATCATCCGGGGAGTCATCTTCCGATGTCAATCGAGACAGCGACCAGCACCTGTTCGACGTCTTCCAGCGACAACGGACCAGTTATCTTATAACCTTGCACGTCATCAAGGTGCTCGTGCTTAACTCCGCGATCCAGTGTAAAATGACCGAGGTGATCGGCCTGAGCGCGCCGATGCCATGACGCTTTCCATGAGACAAATAGAGCTGGCCCAAGATTTCCTCAATGCTCTTGAGAGCGTTCCCTTTCTACATCTCCAGGCAGAGGGGGAGCCAAGTGTAAGTAGTCCAAAGGGGAGTATGCAAGGAGTCTTTGTGCAAATATATCCCAACTCACACGTATTTGTCGCCATAGGTCGAGAAGATCAGACGAGTTGGGAGCTTATTGCTCGAACTAGCACACAGTGCGGAAAACGATGTTGTCAAGTCTCAGGCGAATCAAAGCGCCATGCGCTTAGTTGACATGTTGGTCCGCCTGAATTCAAAAGCATCAGACGTACTAGGACAGCAGACTTGATTTCTAGTGAGCTGGCTATGGACTGACTTCACGCAGTACACCATTACAAGTAAAACCAGCTATCCACTATGAGAGCTTATGAATGTGTGTCAAGTTTGGTATTATGGTTGTAACTGGGTGGTTGTTAATCAAACATTGTCTCAAGGAAAGCGAAAAGCTTACATTCGAAAAGATGTATCTAGAAAAAGAAGTTATTGCTGCTATATGTCTGCTTACCAGCCAGTCATGTCTAGAGTTTCTATGCTGCTAAAATCGTTCCTCATGTGTGCACCGTCAGTCACGACAGAGTACCAGAACACGAGTGGTGTTCATCCTGGCAGTAGCACAGCCCAATGCTAAAACATGAGGTGGTAACCAACGGAGCGAGGGACGCTAGTGTCGCGGAAACCAGCCTCCTAGTCGTCTCTGCCGCTTTCCAGTAAACGTCGCCGGCTCAAGAGCGGGCGACAGGTCGACTTTGTTGGCTGTCACAGGTATCTATAGTCCCCTTTGACGGAATCGCGGGTGCCGAGGAAAGCAGCATTTTGATAGCCAGGCATTCTCGCAACCGGCCACTCCGTAGAGGTATTCCTCTTGATAGCAAGTGAAACGTCAAGTTGAACTGTGTCAATGATTGGATGTTCATCTTGGGGCTAGATGACTATGGTGTAACGGACACAAGAGTTCGTAGAGGGTGCGAAAGGTGGCACCGATTACTATAACAAGGAAACGTTTTACAACACCATGTCCTACACCGTGAAACTATATGTTGGATCACTAACTGTCTAGCGCTCTGGATATCTGGAAATACGGGTTGAAGAACAAGGCAGAAAGTATTGTGTAAAGAATGCCTCGTGAGCACTTACAACGGGGCTCATTGCTGTTGATATAGTGATTCACATAGTCTGCAGCGGTGTTCTCATCTATAATATATCCATGCAAACTCATTACTGACCCCTTAATGGTTTAGAGTCCTGATCTTGCTGATTCCACGGCCACTCTTGTTAGCCAGTCACTCCTTTCTAGCCCTGAACTGAACCTTCAACCCCGTATCAGGGATAGCCATTGTAGCGATATAAATGCCATGGGGCACATCACCCGGTGCAAGTTTGATGTCATACTTCAGCAACAACAAACAGAAAATAAGTTTAATCTCGTGGACGGCAAAGAAACGACCCGGGCTGGTTAAAGTCAGTACCGAGTTCCGAGGATCCGCGTTGTGAGAAATGACTTACCATGGATGCCTTCCGTGACCGAATACGTGGTAGTTGTTGGTCGTGTTGACTACTAGAGTTTCTTTTGAATCTTGATA
The DNA here is from genome assembly GCA_027569935.1 of Clonostachys sp. G952. Taxonomy (NCBI): domain Eukaryota; kingdom Fungi; phylum Ascomycota; class Sordariomycetes; order Hypocreales; family Bionectriaceae; genus Clonostachys; species Clonostachys sp. G952. The sequence continues at coordinate 33,163 of JAPDLB010000089.1, read as the reverse complement.
CTTGGATCCAACAAATCGAAACCCGTCAAATATTTCCGGGTCGTCATACACTTCGGGGTCTCGGTGCAGAATAAGACTCGAGGCACCGACCTTGCTGCCGGGAGGCAGCACAGTTCCGTCGGAGAAGCGAAATTCTCGTTTCACGTTCCTCTGCATTGCCACTAGATAAAATACTTGTCAACATGTTTCCTAACTCTTGTATTGAGGCCCAGCTTTTAGCTGGGGACATACATAGACCGGCGTTGTTAAATCGACCAGATTCTCGCAGAAAACTATCCATTTTGTGGAGCTTTCCCAACATAGCCGGAGTGATTTCATTATCTTCAAGGTTGTCGAGGACTTCTTGTCGAAGGGGCTCAAGATACCTCTCTGGTTCCATGGCTAGAGAGTACAGGGCACCTGAGAATACCTGGTGATATATGAGTTTGGGACCAACATGTAGATCGATAGATGGCATGATCACTCACCATCGTTGTGGTGTGAATTGAGGCCACATTCAGAGCCATCACACGCTCTGCCAACTGCGGGACAGTCTTCTCCACCGGGGGTGCGGCATCAATGAGCCACTGGACGAGATCGTGCGGCTTCTGTCCATCCTCGTCAACCTTACCGTCTAGACGATCTTGAATGTATTGATGTAGAAACTTGGCACCGTTGCGTCGATATTTCATGACAGGGAGCAGCTGAGTGACAAAACTGCCGGTAAGTGATCAGTTCTCGCGCTATGAAACAGAATTATAGGTGAGATAAGTACCTCTTCATGAACTCAGGCAATATGCGAAGAATTTCGGCTGAGATAACCACAGCCTGGGCGTAGTCTGCTGCGTTTTTCAAGTATTCTTGGTTACGGCCTTTGCATCTCATTAGCAGGACTCTTGGGAGACTGGGGATTTTTAGAGACGACTCTTACAGAACTCAGTTCCGACATAAACCCTACTGCTAACACGTGCCACGGTCATGGCGAGTGTGTCGTAGAGGCCGATGGGCGTATAGTCTAATCAAAACTTGTCAGATGAATTCCAACAATTTTGTTCGTGACAGAAGAATTCGAAATACCTTCAGGCGAGCCGATCAAGTCGTCCAGGGCCAAGGTAGCTTCATCTAGCATCTTTGGAGTGTTTATTCCCAGCTCTTTTGTCACAACTCCTCGGACGACGGATGTGTGATACGTCCTGTAGCCGACGCCATAGCCCATAGTATAGGGAATTTGTTGCTGCTGTGTTTAAATTTAACCCCAGAACTGAATTGACATCCAGTAAAGCACTTCCTCCAGCCTGTGACTTACATCGTTCGAACCCTCTTGCATGTTGAGTACACTGTCAGGCGCCTTAATGTACTCTGCGACCTTGCGGCGGTCTGTGACCACAACGTACTCCCCTTGTAGGGTAGCGATTCGAAACATGCCGTTCTTCGACTTGGCTAATCCTTCTTTGACGAGCTTGACGGGGTTGAGGAGAAACCGAATGGCTGCCACGTATGAGTCGATGAACGGGATTGGTGGGAAGCCGACAGAGGCCACCTTGGGCTGTAACCCAGTGTCAGCCGCCTCGAACAGGTTGGCGGGTTAATGAAAGTTATGCCTACTGTTTTTCGAGCGTACTGTATTCGGCTTATTATCAGGTAAATGAGGAATCCAATCAGCAAGGCCCGTGTGACTGAAGCTTGCTGCTGAATTTCAGCAAGAACAGATCTCGCTCGAGCAGCCAAAATGGCCGATGGTTCGTGTTGCTTCATCTTTGTTGATTCACCAGACGGAATGTAATGAAGAGTATGTCGGCAAAGCGAAGCATCTAACATGCGCAAATTTCAGCTGACTCCTCACCAATTAGTACGAGATAATTATTCTTTCAATTGAAAATAGAAGGCTCTGCCTGGATCTCATTTCAAACATGCAATGCGGACACCGCGAGGGCCCGAGGATTAGGAGTAGCTAGGACGGCATGTTACATTGGCTGACAGCAAGCTATGCCAGACGAGCAGCGATGTCAGTCTTGCTGACATCGCTCACATCATGAGGTGGGCTCTGGAATACGAGAGGCACGATACGCAACCCGATTGGCTCGGATTCCCTTCTGAGCTGCCAAATTGGCACTCACGATCGGCAATTTTGTACCAGCCCGAGAAGTCCGAGACGGAACCATCCCGTCCGCAACTCTCTGTGAGGCAGAGGACCGTACGCGCTTAGCGTCTCCAATGAAAGAAACCCTGGGCTTGCCAGCACGCATGTCCGAACTGGGGATGCTGATGTAAGGGTTCTATCAGCTAAGGAGAGTATGCATATCAGCCAACATAGTGCCAAACCAGCGCGAGATTCACATGAAACTCCAGCAGTACACGTGCTATTTCTCTCAAAGGCCAAGCCTCGAGACAGAGCGGAATGGCCCCTGTCCCTGTCAAAAAAGGGAAAGGGTCCTGCTGTCCAGCTCGCTACTATACATGCAAGATAGTACAGGGCTAATCCTTGTTCGCAATAGCATATCACTCCCCGTGACTTGTGCCCTCCCCTTGCTGAAAGACGCACCTTTGGCAGCGAGTTTGCTTGTTAGGTACCACTTTCAGCGTGGACATTAAATTTCTGTCTTGGCTCTCCCAAGTGCCTCAGTTCTCCTCCAACGCGTCGAGCAGGGTACGTTATGTTCCAGCCAACTCCGCCGGTGCTAGCTGGTTTCTATTGTTGGGAAATTCGCAACCTAAATCCGAACGTGAGTCAGTCGCAACCTACCAACAGACAATGGCCCCTGCAGTCGGCACTTCGGGCGACTCTCCTCCTGGCAGCAAGGAGGACGCCCGCCGGGCCCGGAAACGCGTCACAGACCGCAATTCGCAGCGGCATCACCGTGAGAGACGCCGGGCGTACATCAAGAACCTTGAAGAGACTGTGCAGTCCTACAAGCAGGGCTGCCTCCTCAATGGCAATGCCGATACGGCGGCACTGCTTTCGGAGATCGAAACCCTGAGGGCTAAATGCCGGAGGTTAGAGTCCGTCGTGGAACGCATCAAGGATCTCTCCAGTTGTGTAGATTCACCAACACCAGATGCCGCTGGGCTTACCGACCCGCAGCAAAGTGAATCATTTCAGGGAGATTCAAACGACAATGCCCCAACCAACGCTTGTTCTCTACATGACGACTCAACGGAAATAGTCAATATCGAGACTATTGCTGGGCTCTTCCCGCCAGCCGACTCCAAAGTCCGGGCTTCTCGGCATGCAGATGGGGAGAGGGCATCGTCATTCCCTGAAGATCTTGATCTTGCTTCCTTCTTAGCCGACTGCGCTGACCAAGGACTGGGGGAAACCAGTTTATTGGGCGTGCCAGCTAACTCGGGTCTTGGGCTTGTTGGCACTAACGAGGAAACGCCGATCAAAAAGTTCAGCTCCATTCAACATATCGGAAGCCGTCTTTTTAGGGGCCCACCAATAACTCCAGACCTGGAGCCAGCCTCACTTGGTTCATCCGCCTGTCCCTCAACCGGTCCCGATGGTAGATGCCATGGGGTGCATTCGGCGCTTCCAATGTTATCCCAGCCAAAAGGTGTGTGGGACTTGATTGTACGGGACATAATACAGGACGCGCAGCTCCATTCTAGCACTCTACGTAATCCTTCTGAGACGCTATCTCTCCGATCTGTGCTCGTGGGCGAGTCCACTGATGTGCTAGCCTCACGGCTGTTTTACCACATCACTTCGTTCAACCCGATACCGCTTCATATTACGTTGGCAAGTTTCTGGGTCCAATACCTCTACCTTAGAGTAAGTACCGGCCTACTCCAACTATGCAGTACCGGAACTTGATGGCCTAATGAGGTGTGTGAAGTGGGTTGCGACGGGGACATGTGAAGCATATCACCAAATTCCCGAGTTCATGAGGCCAACCAGCCTAGAGAGGCGCATCCCGCACCAAGTTTGCATCGGTATGCTCGTGTGGTAGGTAAAATTAGAATATATCTCCCCATGTTCAACTGTAGTCCATGCATGTGTGACTAACTCATGCCTTGCCTTACAAGGCCCGATGTTCGGGGAACGCTCATCCGAGACACTCAATCCACTGACCCGGAGCGTATTGGGATTGAATTGCTACAGCACCTATCTAATAAGCATTGGTCTGCCACGTCTCAAATTACCGGTGATATGATCGGGGGCATCGACATACTTGCCATCATTCAACACCAGGCTTGTCAGTGGGAGACTTGGAAGATTGATCCTGTTTTTCAGCAAAGGTATCCTCAATTCGCCCACTGCGACTTCCCTTGACATATTAGGTCATCGCAGCTCTATTCTGAGTCGTAATGGCCGCAAGTACCCTCTGGCATTCGCGGCTTCCGGCTCTCCACAGGGAAGCAGGACCCTTGAGCATATGAGAGCGTAGCCGACTCCTTCGAGCATCCTGCATTAGCCCGTACACGGCCTTCCCCGCATCTATACGGAATGAGTAGGCGGTAATGCTGGTTTTATCAACATGTCACGCTAACGTGCGTCATCTCTGTCGTGTCAGCCTGTTTGACACCATCCCGGCCAGACCTAACCGGGGCTGCTATCAAATCCACACGCTCTTTGATAAGACGGGGTTGTTTCCAACGTTTAATGCAGTCTTTCCATTGGGGAAACTTGATTTAAGAAGATCATACCATTATATACTATTCTATATCATGGCGTCCCAAGAAGAGATGAAAGGCTATGCCACGTACCTGGCAGCGAACACCCCTGACTCGTCCAAGGGCCGCCCTGTCACTGAAATCGCCGTATTCAAGCTCCAGGACCTTTACGTCGAGGATCATGCCGCCGCCATGACAGAGTTCGAATCTCAAGTCATCTCGAATACCACCCCTAGCTCGGCCTACGCACAAGGTATCCACAAACTCGCCTGGGGATTCTCTGCGGACAGTCCCGACACGTTGGTCTGGATCCTCGACTGGGAGAGGATCGAAGATCACTGGGACTTTTGGTTGCGACCTGGATTCCCGCCGCTGATGGCAGCGCTTTCAAAGCTATTCCAACCTGGAAGGCCGCTGGTTCGACACTACGATTTTGGTGGTGATGGGATGCTTGACGGCAAGTTCCAGGTTGCGAGGGTGATGGTTTGGGATGATGGCGCAGACGGCAAGAAAAATGGGACAGCGCGGAGTTTTGGGGCTAAGCATCACAACGCCATACAGGCACGAGAAGGGTACGCTGTCGACGTGAATGAGGATACCTGGTGGTGTACTCTTTTGGGGTATGAGACGGAGGCACAGGCCAGAGCAGATACAGGGGCGTCTGTGTTAGCTGTCGAGTCACATATTCTCCAGCTCAAGTATGCTTGATGCGTGGCACAACGATGTGCTCTAATCAGACGTTACTTCTAGGCCAAGTTATGAACACGAAGGAACTCAATCACCATCTCCCAGCACTCTGCGATGTCCTTGTTTGTGGTGCCTTTATAGTGACTAAATCCATGAATGGACTTCTTGAATTCGTGCTCTGTTATATCCACACCAGCCCTTTTGAGCTTCGTACAATACTCCTTGGCCTCGAGCTTCAGGCAGTCTTTGCCAGCAGTGATACAAAGAGTAGGAGGTAGTTGGAGGGCTTGTAACTCCTCTTCAGATACTAGCACTGGGGCAATAAAAATCTGATTCTTGTCGATATACGGAGGTAGATAGCACGCCTCCATGAGGGTTGCTGCCCAGACCGGCAAACTGGACGCCTGCGTTTCGACGTCGCTGCCATTGAATCTGTCAATGTACGACTGGTGACAAGCCACACTTGGGTAGAGCAGGATTTGGGATACTTGTTTGATATTGGAAGGCAAGCCTCGATGAAACTTCAAATATGATTCAGTCTTGATGGATAAGAGTAGGGTCAAGGCCGCAGTCAGGTTGCCGCCGGCAGAGTTTCCCATCGTTGAGATCCTCGAAGCGTCGATTTCCACGCCCAGCGATGCGTTTGCCTGTTCACTGAGGGCCCAACGAAGTACTTCGTACAGCTGGAGTAGGGCGTGTGGGTATGGATATGTCGGAGCCTTTGCGTAGTCAACCGAGATCACAACCAACCCAGCCTAAGCATTAGAAAGTTAGGACAGCCACATTCCAGACTCTCTTTGGAAGCAAAATGCCTGACCTTGTCACTGATCGAGCGGTCGATGTGTTCACCATTTGCGGGTTGCCCTAGGACGAAGCCTCCTCCCTCTGCTACTAGAAGCAATGGCTTCGGGCTGCGATTGTCCCCTTCATTTGGCGGGAGGCATACTGAAATCTTGACGCGGCCGTCCCCTAATCCTGCTGTCTCCACGGTGAGAACTTTATCGAAAAGAGCTCCGCTGCTCGTCTGTGCAGCAACGGCTTGCCTGAGCACCCATGATGATGTGTGGAGATACAAGGCATACAGCCGGCCGTAGCCGGTACCAGTTGTGACTTCCGGTACCCTTTGCTCAGTGGGAGTCATCGCGGAGGCGCAACTGTGCTCTGCTCACCAGCGCACAGACGGAGCGACAATTTGTCTTGAGGAGCAATAGGCAAGCCTATCTTCTCGCTCAAGTTGGATTTGTATCATTGACTCGGTCCGAGTGGCGTCGGGTACGATGCATGAGTGACCATCTACGCTATGTCAGTCGCGCTGACAAAGTTGGTCATGCGAATGCTTAGGATCCTACGTAGAAACCCCATTGCATTCATCACCTCGGCTAGCGAAGTCAAGACCTTTTCTGACAGATCTGCCGAAACAGTCATGATTTACCATTTTCCAGGCTATAGCTTAGGTAGTCATAGGTACTTTATAGTTCTCCTCCCTTATATGAGCCCTATGCTGTCACTGAGTTGAAGATCTTGCACGTTCCGCATCTTAAATCCTCTGTCAACCAAACCGTCACGAGCAGAAGAACATCTGAAGAAAAGTCCATAATCACTGTTATGGAACAGGCAGCGAAATCCCCAATCTCACCTGGGACAAGTGGGAAAAAGGGGTGTGATGACGCAGCTCATACCGGTCCGAATCAAGATTCAGCAACTACTGATGCCCGTTCACCATTCAAACTTAGGCAGCAATGGCACTCACAGCCGAGGAAACTGCGCATAATTCACGTGGGCGCTGGTGCCACCGGCCTCTGTGCAGCCTTCAAAATGGAGAGACAGCTCTCAGACTATGAACTCGTGTGCTATGAGAAGAACGACGAGGTCGGTGGCACCTGGCTGCAGAACCGCTATCCCGGGTGTGCCTGTGATGTTCCGGCGCACATATACACCTATACCTTTGAGCCGAATCCCCGCTGGAAGTCCTACTACGCCTATGCACCAGAAATTCAAGAGTACTTTGTCAATTTCTGTGATAAGTATGGTTTACGCGAATATATCAAGTTCAACCACAAGGTACTTTCTGCTGTTTGGCACGAGGGGGGAGGGCAGTGGAAAGTGCAGATCGATCACAATGGACAGGTCTTCACAGACTGGTGTCACGTTCTAGTCAACGGGTCAGGGCTGTTGAACAAATGGAAATGTATGCCATCAGCACCTCCAGGAACTGTCGTTTGTGGGAAATGAGCTGACACCCTTGGTTCAGGGCCCGATATTGAAGGACTTCACTCTTTCAAGGGCGCCCTTATGCACTCGGCCGAGTGGGACCGTACGTGAGCTTTCTATCTTGCATTTCAGCATCTACGAGGGTTAATAAACGACCAGGTGACTACGACTATTCCAACAAGCGTGTGGCCGTGATTGGAAACGGGTCGTCGGGGATACAGATCATTCCACAGTTACAGAAGAGTAAGACTTGACACGCACCAGATAATCTCTTTAAGCCAACGTGACTAAACGCAGACTTCAACTTTTAGCTGCCGCTCAAGTGAAATGCGTCATGCGTGGAACCACTTGGGTAGCACCCCCCATGCCTCGTGTTCCTGTTGACGTTTCAGAAACTGGCAAGGATGCCGAGTTCGATGACGAGGAAGCGGTGCATCCGAATACGGGACAGTACTTCTACACTACCAGAGAGGTTGAAAGTCTGGTAAAAGATGCAGACTACCACCTGGACTATCGGAAACGGATTGAGTACGGCATCAATGCGAACTTCAGTATATTTTACAAAGACTCGGAAGCGTCCCGACAGGTAGAGGCGTATATGCGGGCCGAGATGAATCGGAGACTGCAGAATGATCCAGTTCTTACAAAGAAGCTAATCCCTAAGTGGGATGTAGGCTGCAGGTTAGTCCGTCAGGTCCCTCATCGTTCCGTCCGCATACCAAGTCTCATCGTGATCTTAGGCGGCTGACACCCGGAGACGGCTTTCTTGAGGCACTCATCAAGCCAAACGTCGAATGCCTCTTTGGAGACATTTCCCTGGTGTCAGAGACTGGTATCACCATGGCAGATGGGAGCCATCATGATGTGGACATGGTTGTCTGTGCTACTGGTTACGACATGGCCTGGAAGCCGCACTTTACGCTGGTAGGCCGCAAGGGTGTAGACCTGGACTCAATCTGGGGACCAGTACCAAAATGCTACCTTGGCATTGCACACCCAGGGTTTCCAAACTATTTTGTAATGAACGGCCCTCGCGCGAATCTAGCAAACGGAACGGTCCTCCCTTGTTTGGAGACCGAGATAGAGTACGTGATCCAGGCAGTGAAAAAGATGCAGTCGGATCGTATCAAATCACTCGACATCCGGGAACGGCTTATCGACCAGTTGGATGAGTACATTGACGCCTGGCATGAAACTAGCGTCTTTTCAGGCAATTGCCGCAGCTGGTACAAGGACGGCAGCATCGACGGGAAGGTTAATGTATGGGGTGGCTCGGTAAGTCTGTATCACTGTACCTTCCTTGTGAATCGAGGCTGACTTTTACTGGATAGAGCGTTCACTTCTTGAAGACGCTCAAAACAGCAAGGTGGGAACACTACGATATCCAGTATATGGATGAGAATGTCTGGTCGTTCCTCGGGAATGGGCGCATCAAAGCGGAGTGTGACAGCAGTTTCGAGGGTTTGACTGCTTACCTACGGAACTCTGATTCGACCTGGTCGCTAACTTGAATGGGTCATTCATGTTTCGAGCTTAACTTCTTCTCATGCTTTGTGATGATATGCCAGCATAGAGTTCGCTTTCAGAAAGATTGAATGATGAAGTAACACAGAATGTTTAAGTTGGCCGGAACACCATATCCGTGCCCCCCTAAGACTAGTTGAAGTCCCAAAGGTACAAAACATAGGTTTACCTTTAAGGTCAACAATGAATTGCGTAGAATTTAAAACCTATATGCTACTTGAATATGTACATTACACGGATTGAATATCCTGATCGAAAAGTTGTTCGCTGTTTATAAGAGACCTTTAGCCTTGAGCTAACAGCAGTGACGATAACCATGCAAAAAGACCCTAAGGGATTCCGAAGTTAATATTAGTTGACTTAGATTATACTTATAGTCAAGCCACCCGAAACCTTAAAAACATGACCATCTGCAACCTTCCCATCCACGCTAAGCTTGCTCTTTTCTCTAGAGTTACTCTTGGGTGCGATGGCAGTCCTACCAGTTCCTCCTGGGGCTATGACATTCGAAGAAAAAAACAACCCGTCGATGATGTCCCACTCAACTTCCATGCCTCCCAAGGGCATAGGCAGTCGCCCTCTTGCAAAGGTAAGATCTATAATCCGCAGCTCAGCAACCCAGCTAATCCACTCCGGCTGTTTGGGTCTCGCTCTCAGAACGTACCCGCTCAACTCAGCAGTCGGTCCGGCGCTCAGCAATAGCAGAGACTCGTACCCAGGCCCAGTCCTGGTCTGCCGTCCGCATCAGCCGTCTCCCAGAATGTGCCCATATAATATTATTATTCGGGTCCGCCATGCTCACCTAGAGCGAGTCCGGGGGCTCCGAAGCGAACACGTCATTATTAGAAGCGAATGCGGCACGGAGATAATACAATGAAGCCGAGCGAAACTTGCCTCTATAACACCTAGAGAGAAGGCCAGGGGGCCTCCGTGGGCCGCGAGATTGTTAGACATGGCTGAGAGAATGAATTCAGAGGAGCGGTTAGCGGCAGTATTGATCTAGTGGTGGTAGGCAAAACTGAAGGGCCTCCACTCTGCCTTTAAGGTAATTTATATATAACATAATATAACGGTTTAATAACTTATATTAGACAGGGAGTCTAGAGTAGGTTAGAGATATAACTAATTAGAGTTATTCTAAGTAGAATAAATAGATTATCTTAGTATTATATAAGTTACTACTAATATATAAATATTAAAAAGCTAGTTTTAATAAAATAATTATAATTATAATTAATAACTATTTATTATAAATTTCACTTCTATATATATAAGTTATATATAGAACTCTACTTCTTATTATAGATTTTATTTCTATAGATAAAGAGTTATATATAAAACCCTACTTTTTCTAATCTATTATTAGTAGATTATTATTACAAATTTATTATTACGCATAAGTATCACATAGTATACCCCACTTTTTCCTAACTAATTCTGAAGGATTATTAGGATCTTATAATAATCCTAATAATCCAGAATAAAGGATTATTACCGAACCTTAATAATCTATTAGTATATATATACACTTATTTTATTAGATAGAATACTCTTTCAGACAGTTATTAATATAATTATCTATATATCTATTATTACTAGCTTTATAATACTTATATATTAACAGTAACTTATATTATACAGCCTATAATAACCTGATTATATTACTCAGAATAATATCTGATTAGTTTAACCCTAACTTACCCTAGACCCCCTGTCCAGTGTAAGCTATCTAACCATTATAATTATTTAGATCTTATAATAATTTTTATAATCTAGAGAATAGATTATTACTAGATACTAATAATCCCCTAGTATATATATATATTTATTTTCTAGATAGAAATACTCTTTTAAATAGTTATTAATAATATTATCTATATATCTATTATTACTAGCTTTATAATATTTATATTTTAATAGTAACTTATATTATATAGCTTATAATAATCTAATTATACTATTTAAAATAACTTTTTAACTAATAATTCTAATTCTAATTTATACTAATATAAATTACTAATTATTATATATTAATAACTCTTATTTAGCTAATTCTAGAACTAGCTTTATAACTAGTTTAACTCTATAGTTAGAATAGAAACTTAATTAATAACTTTTTTAATCTATCTATCTATAAGTATATACTTTATATAAGCTTTCTAATACTTTATATATTTAAAATAATTTATATTAAAACTAAATTAATTATATAAATATATTTTTTCTATTAGTTTTACTATAAATAAAGATATATTCTAAGATCAGATAATATATAATCTGATATATATTTTTTAAGAATATAATTAGCAGTTTATACTTAAACCTTTAATACTATAAGATAAAGTTAAATATTATACTTTTAGCCTGGGTATAGGTATTAATATCTTAAAAACTCTAATAATAGGAGCTATTTATACAGCTAGATATATAAATAACCTAGCTATAGCTATAGCCCCTAAGAGGGGAAGCTTATTATCTAATAGTAATAATATAATAGTTAGATAATTTATACTGGACAGAGGTCTAGGGTAGATCAGGGTTAAACTAATTAGAGTATTATTCTAAGTAGTATAATCAGGTTATTATAAACTATATAATAGAAGTTACTATTAATATATAAGTATTATAAAGCTAGTAGTAATAGATATATAGATAATTATAATTTATTAATAACTACTAAAAGAGTATTTTAGCTAATAAAATAAATATATATATATACTAGGGGCTTATAATAGCTTACTAGTAATCCAGGGTAAGTTTAACTAAGGATTATTTAGGTTTACTAATAATCCGGAGTAATCTATTTCTTATTAGTAAAGAAAGATAGAGTATATTATATAATATAATAGGTCTATACTTTATTTATAATATATTACTCTCTCCCTATTAGTTTTATTCTTAAGACTAGTTTTTATAGCTAATAACTAGTATATAATTTCTTTATTTTTTAATTATTTTATATATTACTAACTATATTATAATCTTTATCTAAGAAGTTATAATAATATAAATATCTTATATTCCTAATTAAAGAGATAGATATTAAAACTATATTTTATTTAAATTATTTTAAGTATAAGAAGATATATTATATAATTAAAGCTTTCTTCTATTATAATAAGTATATAAAACTAGATTAATTTTATAATAGTATTAAGATAGTATTATAATATATATAATTTTTATTTTTTATCTTTTTCTAATTCCTACTGATTTTATATATAATTAAATATTTAGTTATTAAAGAGTAATATTTAAAGAATAAATTAGCTTTATCTGAGCTAGCTCTCTAGAAAGCTTTAGTAAAAGTATCTTATTTTTATTATTAGTATTAGGTAGCTCGGGAGAAATCTTAGTATTTATTTTATTATAAGGTATATAATTTAAATAAACAGAATAGTATTTATACTTAGGAGAAGGTAATTTTAAAGAAGTAATAAGCTATTAGTATAATATAATCCCTTAGTACTATAGGGATTATTAATTAGATTTTAATTCTTCCTGATTTTTCTAATTCTTCTTTCTTTCCTAATACTACTAATAGAACTATTAAATTAAATATTAATATTTCTTTAGATATTTAACTAGTTCCTATATATTATTATTTTTATTATAATCTTTTTATTTTATTAAATAAAATATTTATCTATTTCTAATTTCTTTTTTTAGAATTCTTTCTAATTTAAATTCTTCTTTATAAACTTTAATTAGATAATCTTAATCTAGTATATTTTCTAGTACTTTTTTAAATAATAATATATAAAAAACTAGATAGATATATATTATATCTAGTAATAAAAATTTATAGTTAGTATTTAATTTTTTCCTTAGGATTTTAAATAGTTCTAGTTTTTTATAATTTAATTTATTACTTAGTCTTATTATTATAATATTTTTTTAAAGTAAATAAACCTTATCTCCTTTCTCTAAGATTAGTTTTTTTAATCTGATTTTATTATAATATTTTTTTATTTTCTATTATATAAATTTAAATTCTGTTTTTATTTCTATATATAGTAAATATAGTATTTCCTTTATAAGTATAATAATTAGTATATCTAGTTTATTAAGTTCTAATTAATTCTAGAATTATAGTTTATAATTATAATTTATATATATAAATATAAATTAGATAGATTTTTATACTAAGCTATTATAGATAATTTATACTATAGGTAATAGTTATATCTAATTATTTTATTTATAGTTAATATATACTTATAGATATTATTCTAGAGTTTAGTTTAAATATTCTATTTAACTATTATCTTATAGATAGTAAGCTATAATAAGCTTATACTTTATATCTATCTATACTATAAATAATTATTAGAACCTAGAGATAAATATTATTTCTCTATCTAATATTATCTTATTAGGTAATCTATAATAATTAACTATATATTAAAGAAACTAATATATAAGATCTTCTATAGAGCTTACTTTCTTATATAGAATAAAATATCTATACTTTATAAGTTTATTAATAACTATTAGAATACTATTATATTCTACTTTAGTTATTAGTTTATTAAATTTTAATAGTTTAATAATATAATTAAAGAATATTAATTATTATAGTTATTCTAATACTAAAACTAGTTTTAGTTCTCTATATAGTTTATATTATATAGATTTAATTTATATATAAGTATTATATTTTAAAACTATAGTTTATATATCTTTTCTTAGATCTAGATAATTATAGTATTACTTAATTCTATTAAATATCTTCTTAACTCCTTAATATCCTAAGAATAAATATTTATAAATTTCTTTAATAAATACTATTCTAGTATCTTATTATAGTTTTTCTAGATTAGGAATAATCTCTATCTAGATCTTAGTATATATAATATCCTTAAGTATAACTCCTAAGATCTTCTATACTAAGTATTTTTTATTATTAGTTAAGAATAATTATTTATTAGTTTTAGGAACTATTTATTTATACTTAAGTTTCTAGTTAAAAGTATTAGCTCTTCTATTTTCTAATCCTTTTTAATATATAATCTTATAGTTAAATTAAAATAGATATTTAGTATAATATATTTATTATCTATTTAGTTATTAAATTATAATAAAGTATTAAATATTTTTATAATCTATATATACTTTAATCTTATATTATATCCCTAGATAGTAATATTTAAACTCTTTAAATATATATATAATAACTATAAACTCCTTATTATAGATAGAGTAATTAAGTTCTACTTTATATAATTTCTTTAAAAAGAATATTATAGGGTATAATACTCTATTATTATTCTACTAACTAAGTTATATACTAATTATAAAATCTAAAGTATCTATTTTAACTTCTATTTCCTTATTTAGATTAAATATCTATAGTATAGATTCTAAAAGTATTTAGTTCTTAATTTTATTAAATATCTTTTACTATTTATTATTCTATTAGAATTCTATTCTTTTTTTTATAATATTATATAAAAGTAAAATAATCTTATTATAATTCTTAATAAATTATTAATAGTAGTTTATAAATCTAAGAAAGATTTATATTTCTTTAATAGTTTTTAATACTTTTTAGTTTTTAATTATAGTAATTTTTTCTTATTCTATTTATATTTTATTAGATTAAATAGTATATTCTAAGAAATTAACTTTTTATATATAGAAATAATTTTTCTCTAGTTTTACTAAGAGTTTTATATTTTCTAATTTCTATAAAACTTTATATATATATTCCTTATATATTTCTAGATTATTTAAAAAGATTAAAATATTATTAAGATAAATAACTATAAAGATATTAAGATACTCCTAGAGTATTTAATTAATTATTTATTAGAATATTATAAATATATTTATTAGTCTAAAGAGTATAATAAAATACTTATAAAAACTAAACTTTATTCTAAATACTATTTTCTATTTATTTTCTTCTTTAATCTATATTAAATTATAAACTTCCTTTAGATCTAATATAATAAACTATTATTTATCTTATAATTAGTCTCTAAGTTCTATAATTAGTAATAAAAATATTCTATTCTTATATATAATTTTATTTAGCTATTAGTAGTTAATAACTAAATAGAGTTTATTATTCTTCTTTAGTATAAATATTATAAAGTATTTTATAGATAAAATTAATAGTTATATATAGCTTTTTACTAATATATTATTAATATATTTATAGAGTATTTATAACTAAGGTTCTATAAAGTTATAAAGTTTATAAAAAACTAATTCTTTATCTTTAATAATAGAGATTTTATAATCCTATTAGCTATATTCTAATAAGTTAGTTTTAAGGGTTTTCTTAAAGAGTTTCTTATATATTTTATACTCTTTTAGAATATTCTTTAGTTTTTCTTCTTTACTTAAGTATTAAGTTTATTTATAATTATACTAAGTATTTTTCTTCTTATTTTATTATACTTTTTACTAGTTATTTATTTAGCTCTATTCTTAAATTCTAATATTAAATAGTTCTAAAGGAGGTTTTTCTATTTCTTTTTACTATTAGCTATACTTAGCTTTATATTCTTCTTATTATTCTTTTATTAGTTATTTCTAATTAATAAGTACTAAATTAGTATTTAAAGATATATTTTATTTCTATATCTAGCTTAAGATTTATATTATTTATCTTAGTTCTTATCTAGATAAGTTTTTTATTATATCAGATTATAATATTATTAAGATTATTACTACTATATCTATTTATTATTATAAGTTATTATCTTAGTTTTTTATAGTAGTATTTCTAATTATTAAAAAGTTCTTTATTTTTTCTAATATCTAATAAAATTTTAATTTTTATTAATTCTAATTCTAATATTTAAAAATATCTTTTTACTCTATCTAGCTAGTATACTAATTAATTAGTAGATTTATATTCTATAGTTATAGTAGTTCTAATATAATATTATAGGTTCCTAATAGTACTAAGTTATAAGTAATTTTAAACTTTTTTCCTTAGATTTTAATTATAAAATAATTAGTCTTTAAATTAATAATTCTATTATTATATTTAAACTTTAAACCTTTAATATTTATAACTATATAGATTTCTTTCTTTTTCTTCTATAATAGATAGAGTTAGTTAATTACTATTAGTAAGATATAATTCTCCTATACTCTATAGTTAATAAATATTATAAGCTAGTTCCTTTTAATCTCTATTTCTATAAGGATATATAGTAAGCTTTCTACTTTAATAGCTCTTAGGGTTCTCTAATCTATTATTAGTTCTATTCTATATTATAGCTCTATTATAAATAGTTTAGATTATTTTTTATCTAGTTAATTTATTTCTTAAGTATATTATACTTATTATTATATTTAGATATCTAATTTAGAAAATCCTTTAGTATTTTTAGTATTTTTATATATTCTAGAATATATTACTTAAACTTTTATAGTTATTTACTAAGTTTATTAGATTTCTTAGGGAATAGTATTTCTTTATATAAATATTCTATAGTTTATTCTTATTTATCTATTAAGATAATTCTAAATTCTTTATTAAATTTCTTATTTTCTATTAATAATATAATTATTAATTATTCTTATTATTAATATTTATTATTTTCCTATACTTAGTATTATTTAAATATTTATATAGCTAGATTTCTATTTTTCTTATTCCTTATTAAATTAAATATTATTTATTTAATATATAAATAATTTAGATATTTCTAATTAAAATATTATTTAATATACTCTCTATAATTATAAACTATTTAATCTTCTTAGGTTTTTTATTTATACTATAGATTAATTTTCTTATCCTTATAAATCTTATATTACTATTCTATATATATTTCTACTAATAAGCTATTAAATTTATATTCTTTAGAATATTTCTCTAGATTTTATTTAAAAATAGTATACTAATTAATATTAGATAGCTTATATATAAAGTATAGTATATCTCTACTAATATATCTAGATAGTATATCTATATATAGCTATAGGAAAATATTATTTCTAATTTTCTATTACTAATAGATTATATAAAAAATATTATAGTATATTAATTATAATTCTTTATAATACTTTCTTTATAGATTCTTTTTCTATTCTTCTAATAAACTAAAGAAGCTATTAGAGTATTAGATAATATCTATAGTCCTTTAACTATAAACTATTAAAGCTTCTAATATAGTAGAATCTTATTTTTTAATTTTCTTCTAATAGTAGATATAAATTTCCTTATATTCTATCTATATTATATTTCTAGTCTATATATATTATTTCTTTTCTTCTAGTATTTATTTAATAAGTTTATTCTTATATTTAAATACTAATTTATAGATTATAAGTAATCTATATTCTAGATCTATATTATCTATTTTATATTTTATCTTAAGGTATTAGAATATTTTTTTAATCTATTATTAGTTTCTTATTACTATATAGCTCTTTTAATCCTAGTTCTTAGGGTTTTTTAGAATTTTATAGAAAGGTAGTATATATATTTTAGAAAATTTAGAAATCTTAAGCTTATTTAGATTTTCTTTCTAAATAATCTTTCTAACTATTCTAAGGATTTTAATTTTAGTTCTTCTAATAGTATCTAACTACTTCTTACTTTCTCTAATAGATTTCTAAGTCTTCTGCTTTTTAGGCTTTAGGTATTAAGATAATATATATCTAATCTTATTATAGTTATAGTATTTATATTTTTCTATAGCTTCTAGCTCTATAGGATCTATATATATTCTAGAGACTATAGTTTATTATTATAGTTTACTAGTATTAATATAGTAATTAATCTATTATTTATAGATTTACTACTAGTATTATTAGTTATTAATTTATATAGCTATAGTAATATATTTATAAATACTTAGTAATCTATTTTCCTTATAGAGTTCTTTTTAAACTTCTTTTTTAAATTAGTTAAAATAATAAGATATAATATATTTATAATTCTAATTAATTTTAACTAAAAGTTAGAAGTACTTAGTACTAAAGACTAATACTAATCTAGTTTATATAAATAGATTAATCTTATACTTTACTTTATACTTTTTATCTTATATTCTAAAGGTTTAATAAAGAACTTTTATAAAGTAATTAAAGCTTATTATAATATTTATAGTTTATTAACTTCTATATCTATTAAGATACTCTTTTATAATAGATTTAAACTAGTTAAATATACTTCCCTTAAGATATAAATAGATATAAGTAATATACCTCTTATTAGTATTAAGAGTAATAGGGAAATAGTTAAAATATACTTATAACTAAGTTATAAATCCCTAGAGTTTAGCTTAAGTTCTATTAAATATCTTAGATAATAGTAGCTTAAGTAATATTCCTAGCTCTTATCTATTAGCTATATATAATAGTTAGATAACTTATACTAAACAGGGGTCTAGGGTAAGTTAGGGTTAAACTAATCAGATATTATTCTAAGTAGTATAATCAGGTTATTATAAGCTATATAATATAAATTACTATTAATATATAAGTATTATAAAGCTAGTAATAATAGATATATAGATAATTATATTAATAACTATCTAAAAGAGTATTCTATCTAATAAAATAAATATATATATATAGAAGAGTAATATATTAGATATAGGATATATTACTATTAGTATTATATAGATATACTTAATATATAAATAATTAAGTATATTAGTCTTATTTATATAACTTATAGTAATAACTAAAGTAGTTTATAGAATATACAGAGAGTAGTTTTATAATATAATACCCCCTCTCTATTAGTTTTATCCTTAAAACTATATTTTATAGCCTAGTTAGTATATTATCTAATTCTTTCCTTCTTTTTTACTCTTAGTACTAATATTATATTTTCTAGTTATATTTTAAAATTAAGAGTATCTAAGCCTGAGTTATCTATAGTTTATAGGAATACTCTTCTTTTTACTATTTTAAATAATCCTTCTATTATACTAGTATACTCTTACTATAAAAACTATAGTAAGTATAAATATCAGGCTTCTTTATTAGATTCTTTCTATTATATAGAATATATACTATATAGCTAATCCTATTATAATATTTAGAGATTATCTATATAATAAATTTATTATATTAGGTTTTATTATTAGTAAGCTAAGTAGGAGTTAAATATAATAGAGAAGGAGTTAAAATATACTAGTATAAAAGTATATTATTTATATAAATAAAAGAAAATATAGCTTAATAAAATAATATAAGTAGTTTCTTATAGAATTAATAGTATAGAGGAGCTAGAATAAGTTAAATAGAAGGAAGTAGAGGAAATAGCTTAAAAGCAGATTACTTCTTTATTTTCTATTTCTTTATCTGAGCTTATATTCTTAGAGATTAAGATTAATTCAGTATTTCTTTAAAAGGATATAGAGTTATCCCCTTTCTAGTTTATTAGAATAAGTATTTCTAGCCCTAGTAATATTATTAGATAAGCTACTAATAATTCTTTAAATACTTAATAGGTTTCTATATATTATCCTAATTAGTATATTCTTTCTATTTAACTAAATAAAATATTTATTTATTTCTAACTTTTTTTTTTAGAATTTTTTCTAGTTTATATTCTTCTTTATAAACCTTAATTAGATAATCTTAATCTAGAGTATTTTCTAGTACTTTTTTAAATAATAAGATATAAAAAACAGGGTAGATATATATTATATCTAGTAATAAGAGTTTATAGTTAGTATTTAATTTCTTCTTAATAATCTTAAATAATCTGAGTTTTTTATAATCTAATTTATTACTTAGTTTTATTATTATAATATTTTTATAAAGTAGATAAACCTTATCTCCCTCCTTTAAGATTAGTCTTTTTAATCTTATTTTATTATAGTATTTTTTTATTTTTTCTTAGAGAAATTCTAATTCTATCTTTATTTCTATATATAATAAGTATAGTATTTCTTTTATAAGTATAGCAGCTAGTATATTTAATCTATTAAGTTCTAATTAATTCTAGAATTTAGATTTATAACTATAGTTTATATATATTAGTAATAGTTAGATTAATTCTTATACTAAACTATTATATATAATTTATACTATTAATAATAATTATATCTAATTATTCTATTTATAATTAATATATACTTATAAATATTATTCTAAAGTTTAGTTTAAGTATTCTATTTAATTATTACTTTATAGATAGTAAGCTATTAAAAGCTTATACTTTATATCTATTTATACTATAAGTAATTATTAAAACTTAGAGATAAATATTATATAATAGTTAGATAACTTATACTGAACAGGGGTCTAGGGTAAATTAGGGTTAAACTAATTAGATATTTATTCTGAGTAGTATAATCAGGTTATTATAAGCTATATAATACAGGTTACTATTAATATATAAATATTATAGAGCTAGTAATAATAGAGGTATAGATAATTATATTAATAACTATCTGAAAGAGTATTCTATCTAATAAAATAAATATATATATATACTAGGGGCTTATAATAGCTTACTAGTAATCTAGAGTAAGTTTAGCTAGGGATTATTTAGGCTTACTAATAATCCAGAGTAATCTATCCCTTATTAGTAGAAGAGGTAGAGTATACTATATAATATAGTAGGTATATATTTTATTTATAATATATTACTCCCTTCCTATTAGTTTTATTCTTAAGACTAGTTTTTATAGCTAATAGCTAGTATATAATTTCTTTATTTTTCTATTATTCTATATATTACTAATTATATTATAGTTTTTATCTAAGAAGTTATAATAGTATAAGTATCTTATATCCCTAATTAAAGAGATAGATATTAAAATTATATCTTATTTAAATTATTTTAAGTATAAGAAAATATATTATATAATTAAAGCTTCCTCCTACTATAGTAAGTATATAAAGCTAGGTTAATCTTATAATAGTATTAAGGTAGTATTATAATATATATAATTTTTATTTCTTATTTTTCTAGTTCCTACTGATTTTATATATAGTAAAATATTTAGTTACTAAAAAGCAGTATTTAGAGAATAAATTAGCTTTATCTAAGCTAGCTCTCTAGGAGGCTTTAGTAAAGATATCTTATTTTTATTACTAATATTAGATAGCTCGGAAGAAATCCTAGTATTTATTTTATTATAAGATATATAATTTAGATAAATAGAATAGTATTTATACTTAGAAGGAGATAATCTTAGAGGAGTAGCAGGCTATTAATATAGTATAGTTCCTTAGTACTATAAGGATTATTAATTAGACTTTAATTCTTCCTAATTTTTCTAATCCTTTTTTCTTCCCTGATATTACTAATAGAACTATTAGATTAAATATTAATACTTCTTTAGATACTTAACTAGTTCCTATATATTATTATTTTTATTATAGTCTTTCTATTTTATTAAATAAAATATTTATCTATTTCTAATTTCTTTTTTTAGGATTTCTTCTGATTTATATTTTTCTTTATAGACTTTAATTAGATAATCTTAGTCTAAAGTATTTTCTAGTACTTTTTTAAGTAATAAGATATAAAAAACTAGATAGATATATATTATATCTAGTAGTAAAAGTTTATAGTTAGTATCTGATTTTTTCTTTAAAATTTTAAATAATCTAAGTTTTTTATAGTTTAATTTATTATTTAGTCTTATTATTATAATATTTTTTTAAAGTAAGTAGATCTTATCTCTCTCCTTTAAGATTAGTCCCTTTAATCTTATTTTATTATAGTATTTTTTTATTTTTTCTTAGAGAAATTCTAATTCTATTTTTATTTTAGTATATAGTAAGTATAATATTTCTTTTATAAGTATAGTAGCTAGTATATCTAGTCTATTAAATTCTAATTAATTCTGGAATTTAGATTTATAGCTATAGTTTATATATATTAGTAATAGTTAGATTAATTTTTATACTAAACTATTATATATAATCTATACTATTAGTAATAGTTATATCTAATTATCCTACTTATAGTTAATATATATTTATAGATATTATTCTAGAGTTTAATTTAAATATTCTATTTAACTATTACTTTATAAGTAATAAGCTATTAAAAGCTTATATTTTATACTTATTTATACTATAAGTAATTATTAAAACTTAAAGATAAATATTATTCCTCTATTTAATATTATCTTATTAGATAATCTATAGTAATTAACTATATATTATAGAAACTAATATATAAGATTTTCTATAGAGCTTATTTCTTTATATAGAATAAAGTATTTATACTTTATAAATCTATTAATTACTATTAGAATATTATTATATTCTACTCTAATTATTAGTTCTTTAGATTTTAATAGTTTTATAATATAATTAAAGAATATTAATTATTATAATTAGTCTAGTACTAAAACTAATTTAAATTCTTTATATAGTTTATATTATATAGATTTAATTTATATATATATATTATATTCTAAAACTATAGTCTATATTTCTTTTTATAGACTAGAATAATTATAATATTATTTAATCCTATTAAATATTTTCTTAACTCCTTAATATTCTAAGAGTAGATATTTATAGATTTTCTTAATAAGTACTATTCTTACTTCTTATTATAATTTTTCTAAACTAGAAATAGTATCTATCTAGATCTTAATATATACTATTTCCTTAAATATAGCTCCTAAGGCCTTCTATACTAAGTATTCTTTATTATTTATAGTAAGTAACTATTTATTTATCTTAGATATAGTTTATTTATATTCTGATTTATAGCTAAGGATATTAGCTCTTCTATTCTCTAATTCTTTTTAATATATTATTTTATAATTAAATTAGAATAAGTATTTAGTATAATAGATTTATCTTCTATTTAGTTATTAGATTATAGTAAAATATTAAATATTCTTATAATCTATATATATTTTAACTTTATATATTATTCCTAGATAATAGTATTTAAATTCTTTAAATATATATATAATAGCTATAAATTCTTTATTATAGATAGAGTAATTAAGCTTTATATTATATAGTTTCTTTAAGAAGAATACTATAGGGTATAATACTTTTTTATTATTTCTTTAGCTAATTTATATACTAATTATAAAGTCTAAAGTATTAGTTTTAAGTTTTACTTTTTTTATAGGATTAAATATCTATAGTATAAGTTCTAAAAGTATTTAGTTTTTAATTTTATAAAATACTTTCTATTATTTTTTATTCTATTAGAATTCTATCTCTTTTTTAGTAATATTATATAAGGGTATAATAATTTTTCTATAGTTTTTAATAAATTATTAATAGTAGTTAGTAAATCTAAAAAAAGCTTATATTTTCTTAATAGTTTTTAATATTTCCTAGTCTCTAATTATAGTAATTTTATCTTATTCTATTTATATTTTATTAGATTAAATAGTATATCCTAAGAAGTTAATTTCTTATATATAGAAATAACTTTTCTCTAGTTCTACTAGAAGTTTTATATCTTCTAGTTTCTTTAAGACTTTATATATATATTCCTTATATATTTCTAGATTATCTAAGAAGATTAAAATATTATTAAGATAGATAACTATAAAGATATTAAGATACTTCTAGAGTATTTAATTAATTATTTATTAGAATATTATAGATATATTTATTAGTCTGAAGGGTATTATAAGGTATTTATAAAAACTAAACTTTATTCTAAATACTATTTTCTATTTATTTTCTTCTTTAATTTATATTAAATTATAAGCTCTCTTTAGATCTAGTATAATAAACTATTATTTCTCTTATAGTTAATTTCTAAGTTCTATAATTAGTAATAAGAGTATTCTATCTTTATATATAATCTTATTTAGCTATTAGTAATTAATAACTAAATAAAGTTTATTATTTTTCTTTAATATAAATATTATAAGGTATTCTATAGATAAAGTTAATAGTTATATATAGTCTTTTACTAATATATTATTAATATATTTATAGAGTATTTATAACTAAAGTTCTATAAAGTTATAAAGTTTATAAAAAGCTAGTTCTTCTTTATTAATAATAGAGATCTTATAATCCTACTAGTTATATTCTAATAAACTAGTTTTAAGAGTTTTTTTAAATAGTTTATTATAAGCTTAGTATTCCTCTAGAATATTTTTTAGCTATTCTTTTTCTTTTAAATATTTTATCTATATATATTTATACTAGATATCTTTTTCTTTATTCTATTATACTTTTTATTAATTATTTATTTAGCTCTATTCCTAAATTCTAATATTAATTAGCTTTAGGAGTAGTTTTTCTATTTTCTTTTACTATTAACTATATTTAACTTTATATTCTTATTATTATTCTCTTATTAGTTATTCCTAATTAATTAGTATTAAATTTATATTTAGAAGCTATTCTTATTTCTATATCTAATCTAAGATTTATATTATTTATCTTAGTTCTTATTATAATAAATTTCTTATAGTTTTAGATTATAATACTATT
Organism: Clonostachys sp. G952; assembly: GCA_027569935.1. Taxonomy (NCBI): domain Eukaryota; kingdom Fungi; phylum Ascomycota; class Sordariomycetes; order Hypocreales; family Bionectriaceae; genus Clonostachys; species Clonostachys sp. G952. Next base: position 8,776 of record JAPDLB010000089.1, on the reverse strand, counting down.
AAGACTATAACTATTATATCTACTTATTATTATAAGTTATTATTATTTTTTATAGTAGTACTTTTAGATATTAAGAAATAAATATATTTCTCTAGTATTTAATAAAATTTTAATTTCTATTAATCCTAATTTAGATATTTAGAAGGATACTATTACTCTATATAGTTAGTATATTAATTAATTAGTAGGTTTATATCTTATAGCTATAATAGCTCTAATATAATATTATAACCTCCTAGTAGTACTAAGTTATATATAATATTAAATTTCTTTCTTTAGATTTTAATTATAAGATAATTAGTCTCTAAATTAATAATTCTATTATTATACTTAAATCTTAAGCTTTCTATATTAGCTACTATATAGATTTCTTTCTTCTTTCTCTATAATAAATAGAATTAATTAATTACTACTAGTAAGATATAATTTTCCTATACTTTATAATTAATAAATACTATAAACTAGTTCCTCTTAATCTCTATTTCTATAAGGATATATATAGAGCTTCTAGCTTCTATTACTTCTAGGGTCTTTTAATCTATTATTAATATTATACTATACTATAGCCTTATTATAGATAGTTTAGATTATTTTTTATTTAGTTAACTTATTCCTTAAGTATATTATACTTATTATTATATTTTAATATTTATTTTAGAAGTTCTTTTAGTATTTTAGGTATATCTATATATCCTAGGATATAGTATTAGAACCTTCTTAATTATTTACTATATTTATTCTATTCCTTAGAAGATATAGTTTTCTTATAAGAGTAACTTATAATCTATTCTTATTTATTTATAGAGGTAATTACTAATTCCTTATTAAACTCTTTATCTTCTATTAATAATACTATTATAGCTTATTCTTAATACTAGTATTCTATTTCTTCTTAAGCTTAGTATTATTTAAGTATTTACTTAGTAAGGTTCTTATTATTATCTCTATTCCTTACTAGATTAAGTACTAGTTATTTAGTATATAGATAGTTAGAGTACTACTAATTATAATATTATTTAATATACCCTTTATAGTTATAAGTAGCTTAATCTTCTTAGATTTTTTACTTATACTATAGTTTAATTTTTTTATCTCTATAAATCTTATATTACTATTTATTATATATATTAGCTAGTATAATATTAGCTTTATAATCCTTAGGATATTTCTCTAGATCCTGTTTAAAGATAGAGTACTAGTTAATATTAAATAGTTTATTTATAAAGTATAATATTTTCTTACTAGTATATCTAGATAGTATATTTTTATATAGCTATAGGAAAGTATTATTTCTAATCTTCTATTATTAATAAATAGTATAAAAAATATTATAATATATTAATTATAATTCTTTATAATACTTAGTTCTTAAGGTATTTTTCTAACTTCTGAGCAGCTTATATAGATTATTCAGATATTAGATAGTATTTATAATTCTTTATCTATAGACTATAAGTACCTCTACTATAGCTAGATCCTATTCTTTAATCTTTTATTAGTAATAGATATAGACTTCCTTATATTCTCCTTATATTATATTTTTTATCTATATATATTATTTTTCTTCCTTAGATATATATTTAATAAACTAATTATTATATCTAAATACTATCTTATATATTATAAGTAATCTATATTTAGGATCTATTTATCTCTTTTTATATTTCTTTTTAAGGTTTTTAAATATTCTCTTAATTTATTTTTTATTTTCTATTACTATTTTATTATTCTAATTCTTTAAGTTTTCTAGTATCTTATAGAAGAGTAGTATATATATTTTAGAAAATTTAGGAATCTTAATATTATCTAGGGTTCCTTTCTAAGTAATCCTTCTAACTATTCTAAGAGTCTTAGTCTTAGTTTTTCTAGTTATTTCTAATTGTTTTTTTCCCTTCTTAGTAGGTTTCTAGTTCTTCTACTTTTTAGGTTTTAGATATTAAGGTAAGATATATCTGATTTTATTATAGTTATAGTATTTATATTTCTCTATAGCTCCTAGTTCTATAGGATCTATATATATTCTAGAAACTATAGTTTATTATTATAGTTTACTAGTATTAGTATAATAGTTTATTTATTATTTATATATTTACTACTAGTATTACTAGTTATTAATCCTTATAGCTATAGTTATATAGTTATAAATACTTACTAGTCTGTTTTCTTTATAGAGTTCTTTCTAGACTTTTTTCTTAAGTTAATTAAAATAATAAGATATTATATATTTATAATTCTAATTAGTTCTAACTAAAAGCTAAAGGTATTTAGTACTAAAGACTAATACTAATCTGGTTTAAGTAAGTAGATTAATCTTATACTCTATTTTATACTTCTTATTTTATATTTTAAAGGTTTAGTAAAAAACTTCTATAAAGTAATTAAAGTTTATTATAATACTTATAGTTTATTAACTTCTATATTTACTAAAGTATTCCCTTATAATAAGCTTAAACTAATTAAAAGTACTTCCCTTAAGTTATAAGTAGGTATATATAACTTATCTCTTATTAGTATTAAGAGTAATAGGGAAATAGTTAAAATATACTTATAGTTAGATTATAAATCTCTAAAGCTTAGCTTATATTCTATTAAATATCTTAGATACTAGTAGCTTAAATAGTATTTCTAGCTCTTATCTATTAGCTATAGCCTGGGCCTAAGCTTATAGATTAGTATTCTAAGTAGTTTACTATTCTATTAAATTAGTTATAGTTACTATTTCCTATTATATAGTTATAAGGTATTTTTAAAGTTAGAGAATTTACTCTTTAAGGAGTTTAACTTTAGTATTATTATTACTACTACTACTACTATTATTATTATCTTTATCTATTATATTATTAATATATAGAGTAGGTAGGTTATTAGTAGTAGTAGGAGTATAGTATTACTAAGCTTATAGAACTATAGTAGCTATAATATCTTCTTTATTATTATATAGTAATTAAGATAAGGTAATTAGCTAAATAAGAGTTATTAATATATAATAGTTAGATAACTTATACTAAATAGGGATTTAGGGTAAATTAGAATTAAACTAATTAGATATTTATTCTGAGTAATATAATCAGATTATTATAAGCTATATAATATAGGTTACTATTAATATATAAGTATTATAGAGCTAGTAATAATAAAGGTATAGATAATTATATTAATAACTATCTGAAAGAGTATTCTATCTAATAAAATAAATATATATATATACTAGGGGCTTATAATAGCTTACTAATAATCTAGAGTAAGTTTAACTAGAGATTATTCAGACTTACTAATAATCCAGAGTAATCTATTCCTTATTAGTAAAAGAGGTAGAATATACTATATAATATAGTAGGTATATACTTTATTTATAATATATTATTTCTCTATTTAATATTATTTTATTAAGTAATTTATAGTAACTAACTATATATTATAGAAACTAATATATAAAATCTTCTATAGAACTTATTTTCTTATATAGAATAAAGTATCTATATTTTATAAATCTATTAATAACTATTAGAATATTATTATATTCTATTTCTATTATTAGTTTCTTAGATTTTAATAGTTTAATAATATAATTAAAAGATATTAATTACTATAGTTATTCTAGTACTAAAACTAGCTTAAGTTCTCTATATAGTTTATATTATATAGATTTAATTTATATATATATATTATATTCTAAAACTATAGTCTATACTTCTTTTTATAGATCTAGATAATTATAATATTATTTAATCCTATTAAATATTTTCTTAACTCTTTAATATTCTGAGAGTAAATACTTATAGATTTCCTTAATAAGTATTATTCTTACTTTCTATTATAATTTCTCTAAGCTAGAAATAGTATCTATCTAGATCTTAATATATACTATCTCCTTAAGTATAGCTCTTAAAACCTTTTATACTAAGTATTTTTTATTATTTATAATAAGTAGCTATTTATTTATCTTTAGTATAGTTTATTTATATTCTAGTTTATAGCTAAAAGTATTAGCTCTTCTATTTTTTAATCCTTTTTAATATATTATTTTATAATTAAATTAGAATAGATATTTAGTATAATAGATTTATTTTCTATTAAGTTACTAGATTATAATAAAATATTAAATATTCTTATAATCTATATATACTTTAACTCTATATATTATTCTTAAATAGTAGTATTTAAATTTTTTAAATATATATATAATAATTATAAATTCTTTATTATAGATAGAGTAATTAAGTTCTATATTATATAGTTTTTTTAAAAAGAATACTATAAAGTATAATACTCCTTTATTATCTTTTTAGCTAATTTATATACTAATTATAAAATCTAAAATATTAGTTTTAAGTTCTACTTTTTTTATAGAATTAAATATCTATAGTATAGATTCTAAAAGTATTTACTTTTTAATTTTATTAAATACTTTTTACTATTTATTTTCCTATTAAAATTCTATTTCTTTTTTTATAATATTATATAGAGATATAGCTATTTTTCTATAATCTTTAATAAATTACTAGTAGTAATTAGTAAAACTAAGAAAAGCTTATACTTTCTTAATAATTTTTAATATTTCCTAATTCTTAACTATAGTAATCTTATTTTATTCTATTTATATTTTATTAAATTAAATAGTATATTCTAGAAAGTTAACTTCTTATATATAGAAATAACTTTTCTCTAATTCTACTAAGAGTTTTATATTTTTTAGTTTCTTTAGTACCTTATATATATATTTCTTATATATTTCTAGATTATTTAAAAAGATTAAAATATTATTAAGATAAATAATTATAAAAATATTAAAATACTCCTAGAGTACTTAATTAATTATTTATTAGAATATTATAAGTATATTTATTAATCTAAAGAGTATTATAAGGTATTTATAGAGACTAAACTTTATTCTAAATACTATTTTCTATTTATCTCTCTCTTTAATTTATATTAAGTTATAAACTCTCTTTAGATCTAGTATTATAAACTACTATTTCCCCTATAGCTAGTCTCTAAGTTCTATAATTAGTAGTAAGAGTATTCTATCTTTATATATAATCTTATTTAGCTATTAGTAATTAATAACTAAATAGAGTTTACTATTCTTCTTTAGTATAAATATTATAGAGTATTCTATAGATAAAATTAATAGTTATATATAACTTTTTATTAATATATTATTAATATATTTATAAAGTATTTATAATTAAGATTCTATAAGATTATAGAGTTTATAAAAAACTAATTCTTTTTTATTAATAATAGAGATTTTATAATCCTACTAGCTATATTCTAATAAGCTAGTTTTAAAAGTTTCTTTAAATAGTTTATTATAAATTTAGTATTCTTCTAGAATATTTTTTAGCTATTTATCTTTCTCTAAATATTTTATTTTAGTATATTTATACTAAGTATCTTTTTCCTTATTCTATTATACTTTTTATTAGTTACTTATTCAGCTCTATTTCTAAATTCTAATATTAAATAACTTTAGAAATAGTTTTTTAGTTTCCTTTTACTATTAGTTATACTTAACTTTATATTTTTACTATTATTCTTTTATTAGCTATTTCTAATTAATTAGTACTAAATCTATATTTAAAAGTAGTTCTTATTTCTATATCTAACTTAAGATCTATATTATTTATTTTAGTTCCTATTATAATAAGTTTCTTATAGTCCTAGGTTATAGTACTATTAAAGCTATAATTATTATATTTACTTATTATTATAAATTATTATTATTTTTTATAATAGTACTTTTAGATATTAAAAAATAAATATATTTTTCTAATATCTAATAAAATTTTAATTTTTATTAATTCTAATTCTAATATTTAAAAGTATCTCTTTACTCTATCTAGCTAATATACTAGTTAATTAGTAGGTTTATATCTTATAGCTATAGTAATTCTAATATAATATTATAAGTTCCTAGTAGTACTAAGTTATATATAGTTTTAAACTTTTTTCCTTAGATTTTAATTATAAGATAATTAGTTTCTAAGTTAATAATCCTATTATTATACTTAAATTTTAATTCTTTAATATTTATAACTATATAGATCTCTTCTTTTTTTCTCTATAATAAGTAGAATTAATTAATTATTATTAGTAAAATATAATTCTCCTATACTCTATAGTTAATAAATACTATAAACTAGTTTCTCTTAATTTCTATTTCTATAAGAATATATAGTAAGCTTCCTACTTTAATAACTCCTAGAGTTTTCTAATCTATTATTAATTTTATTCTATACTATAGCTCTATTATAGATAATTTAGATTATTTTTTATTTAATTAACTTATTTCTTAAATATACTATACTTATTATTATATTTAGATATCTAATTTAAAAGATTCTCTAGTATTTTTAGTATCTTTATATATCTTAGAATATATTATTTAAACTTCTTTAGCTATTTACTAAATTTATTAGATTCCTTAGGGAATAGTATTTCCTTATATAAGTATTCTATAATCTATTCTTATTTATCTATTAAAGTAATTCTAGATTTTTTATTAGATTTTTTATTTTCTATTAATAATATAGTTATTAATTATTCTTATTATTAGTATTTATTATTTTCCTATACTTAGTACTATTTAAGTATTTATATAGTAAGATTTTTATTTCCTTTATTTCTAACTAAATTAAATACTATTTATTTAATATATAGATATATTAAGTATTTCTAGTTAATATAGTTCTTAATATACCCTCTATAGCTATAGATTATTTAGTTCTCTTAAGCCTTCTATTTATACTATAGATTAATTTTTTTATCTTTATAAATCTTATATTACTATTCTATATATATCTTAGCTAGTAAACTATTAAGTTTATATTCTTCTAAATACTTCTTTAGATTTTATTTAAAGATAATATATTAATTAATATTAAATAGCTTATATATAAAGTATAATATATCTCTACTAATATATCTAGATAGTATTTCTATATATAGCTATAGGAAGATATTATTTCTAACTTTCTATTACTAATAGATTATATAGAAAATATTATAATATATTAACTATAATTCTTTATAATACTTTTTTTATAGATTTTTCTTTTATTCTCTTAGTAAGTTAAAGAAGCTATTAGAATATTAAATAGTATCTATAGTTCTTTAACTATAAACTACTAGAGCTTCTAATATAGTAGGGTTTTATTTTTTAATTTTCTTCTAATAGTAGGTATAAACTTCTTTATATTCTGCTTATATTATATTTCTAGTTTATATATACTATTTCTTTTCTTCTAATATCTATTTAATAAGTTTATTCTTATATCTAAATACTAACTTATAGATTATAAGCAGTTTATATTCAGGATCTATATAGCTTACTTTATATTTTATCTTAAGATATTAAAATATTTCCTTAATCTATTATTTATTTTTTATTACTATATAGCTTTTCTAGTTCTAGTTTTTAGGGTTTTTTAGAATTTTATAGAAGGATAGTATATATATTCTGGAAAATTTAGAGATTTTAAACTTATTTAAGTTCCTTTTCTAAATAGTTTTTCTAATTATACTAAGGATCTTAGTCTTAGTTTTTCCTATAGTATTTAGTTATTTTTTATTTTCCCTAGTAGATTTCTAGTTTTTCTATTTTCTTAATTTTAGATATTAAGATAATATATATCTAATCTTATTATAATTATAGTATTTCTATTTTTCTATAGCTTCTAGCTCTATAGATTCTATATAGATTCTAATAGTTATAGATAGTAATAGAGCTTATTATACTCTATAGTTAAATTTATTATTTAACTTAATATAGTTCTAACTACTATATTCTCTCCCTTTCTATTACTTTTACTTAAAGAAGTAGTTATTAATTTATACTATAATAGCTATATATTCTGAAAGTTCTTCTAGTTTATTAAGTTTAAAGAGTTAATTCTTAACTTTATCTTTTAGCTTATTATAGAATATAGCTTTAAGAGGTATATTATCCTAGTCTAATTAAAATATAATTTCCCTAAATTTTATAGTATATTCTAAAATAGCTCCTATCTATCTAAGCTCCTTAAGTTCCTTAATTACTTATTATTTATAATCTATTTTACTAAATATAGAGATAAAAGTAATAATAAAGTTATTATAGCTAGTAAGAATATTAATAGTTTCCTAATCTTATATTTCTAGTTTATAAGAGTTCTTATACTAATTATAGAGATATATCTAAAACTAGTATCCTATAGTATTAGTAAGATATATTCCTATAAATCTAATTTTATTTTTATTATTCTTAAGTTTAGTAGGAAAAAACTTAAAGTAGATTTAGAATTAGATTTTAAATCTATTAATCTTCTAAATATTTCTATTAAAGAGTTCTAAGGGTATAAATTAAATAATTTCCTCTTAATCTTTCTTAGTCTTAATTATAATATTTCTTTTCTTAAGACTTTTAATTTAAAATATAAATTATTTAATAATTTACTAAATAGTAAGTACTCTTTAAGTATTATTCTACTAAATAGGAGTACTTAGGGTAATTATAATATCTTTCTATTATTATATAGTAATTAAGATAAAATAATTAGCTGAATAAAAGTTATTAATATATAATAATTAGATAACTTATACTAAATAGGAGTTTAGGGTAAGTTAGGATTAAACTAATTAGATATTATTCTAAGTAGTATAATTAGATTATTATAAGCTATATAATATAAGTTACTATTAATATATAAGTATTATAAAGCTAGTAATAATAGATATATAGATAATTATATTAATAACTATCTAAAAGAGTATTCTATCTAATAAAATAAATATA